>CAUYQG010224663.1:0-14433 GCA_963574415.1 Tarsius wallacei | reverse complement strand
GCGCATGCTACCACATACAGCTAATTTTTGATTTATTGTAGAGATGAGGTCTCGCCAAGTTGCCCAGGCGGGTCTCGAACCCGCGGGCTCAGGCAATCCACTCACCTCAGCCTCCCAAAGCGCTGGGATTACAGGCTGAGCCACTGAGCCCAGCTGGCATTTCAGTTTTCTAAGTCTCGGTTTCCTCATTTAAAGAAACATTTTGTGTAAAATGCCTGCCATCAAGGGGTTCTTGTGAGTGTTAAATGAGATAACAAATATAAAGATAAGTCATCAGGTCATCATAAACATGCTTAATATATTACATTTATTGTTAATAACATTTCCATTTAAATTTCATTGTTGAAAACGACATAGGTAATAACAGTTGAGGTAAAGAAAAATAGTAAATAGTACCAATTAATTGATTGTACAGAACCAGGAAAAGGAGGGGAGAAGTAAAATAAAGGATCATTATCAGATTTTCTAAGGAGATGGCATGGGTACTGCTCTTTGATCTAGATAGAGCAGACAGACAGAACCAATGGTATGTGACTTGTATTGGCTGCTGAGCAGGGACATGGGATTATACATTCAGTTTTAGGTGTCTTAAACTCCAGAGAGCTGTGGATTATCCATGTAGAGTTGCTGAGTTGATAATTGAATACACAGGTCTGAAATTTAAGAAAGGTGCATGCCTGGAGATGTAAATGTTTGTTGATCAAATGAATGATTAAGAGAATGGTTGAACGTGGGTCAAGAGAAATAAATTCACAATAAAGAAGTTCATTGTCAAGCATATGTCGTATTTCAGGTATTCATTTTTGCATAACCACAATTGTTTATGGGCAAAGAGATTAGTCTACTTTAAACCTAATTTATATGCCCTATTGTGAGGGAAAAAATTTAAACTATTCTGAAACTTCAAATTTTGAGTATTTTAACTAATTACAGACACTGAAGATAAACCATTCTGGAAATGTAAAAGAACTAGCCCCATTAAAAAAAATTTCAGAATGCAAATTATTTAGCACCATTTTTTGTGTTTTATAGTTTTAATCAGAAGCATCTTAGTGCTGATTATTATCCATAGATGGGGATCATAGTTAGAAGAGGCTAGAGTGGCTTCCTCAAAATTATTAATTCAACAACTTTTTGTAAGGCATCAACTCTGAGAAGGGCATTGCCCTGGCCATACTGAAAGTTCATAAATTAAAATCAGGCATGATTCTCACCTTCAGGGAGGTCACAGCTTCAGATTGCCTGATGATGCATAGCATGGCCAGAGTTATAAGACAGGTCCAGTTTGGGTGGAATAGGTAGCAGTGACTTCCAAATAAGGAGGTCAGTGGTTATTTGTGGAGACTGTGACTTTTGAGCTGCTTCTCAAAAGTTAAGCATTATCTGTATATGCAGAGAAAGTGGCTTGCAGTGGACATTATAAAGGGCAGAATCACAGGGGCAAAGGCATAAAAGTAAGAAAAAGTTGGGTACTTACGCAAAAGAGTAAGAACCTCAATTTGATTACAACTGAGTATTTATAAAGTAGTAAGCATTGGAAGAGAAAAATGTAGATTAGGGCCAGGTCCTAAGGAATTTTTTAATATCAGGCTAAGGATTCTGATCTTTATTCTGTAACAGATAATAGGACTCCATTGAAAGAACTTAAGTGGAAGAGAGATTGACTTTTACAGGGAGTTTCAAAAGAACGATATTTGGGGGGCTTTCCTGGGGATAAGTTTTCTCATCATGAAGTCTGGAAAATAATATTTACTGCATGAGGATGGTTTTAAATGAGATAACCTATACACTGTAATACCTTGGTTGGCAATAGATTCCTTTCCCATCTTCTTTCCTGAAAGTGACCTGATAACATCCACCTGCTCCTCACTGGGACCCCACAGGCTGCAACTGCAGCAACACGGTGATATTAACAAGGACAGGTGCTGTAAAGGCAGCTGGAGCCCCACAAGCAGGGATTTAACAGATAAAGTAAAGACAAGCAATAAAAAAGAGAGAGGGAAAAGAAATGTTTGCCAAGGGCTGTTGAAAAGAAATAAATTGGAAACCTGTTATGCATGTATCTGGGACACTGCTGTTAACTCAGGAAGTGAGGGACAGCTTACAAAGGGAGCATCAGTGGGTCCTAGAGAGTCCAGGAAATCGGACCCTTAAGCTGTGTGTGCGTCTGTGAGGAGAAAGTGTCACACATCCAGCTGTATTGACTGGCAGAAGGAAGCTGGAGCTCATCACCACGATTGTTTCATTTAGGAAAATTGCTCTCATCAAGTCACAATTGTAACACCATAGCAGTGTCTATAGGCAAATTGACATATACATAGTTCTATAGGAAACTCTGCAGAGAAGGGAGCAGGAACTCTCGTCATTGCTAAGGACTAAACATACAGAGCGGAAGCAACTGAAGCTGGGCCTCAACTATTGCATAGGTGAAGTACTTAAACATATGCAGAAATCTCAGAGTTCAATCCAAATACCAACCTGGTAATTGACCTGGCCACTGAAGTATCATTGTCATCCATGCCTGTGGAACAATGTGCTCACCTCAAAAAAGGGTCAGGAGGGATAAGGACTAATACTGACTCTCCAAAAAGGTCAGAGACTAGATAGGGAGAGAAAATATTCCCTCTTGGAATTATGAAGCCCTCAAGACTTCCATGAAATGTGCTCACAGATATTGAGGTATGGCGATCTCAGAGGGGCTGTATATAAGTGAGCAGCTATAATCAGGGTGTTTCTTGAAAGAGGGGACACCTGAGTTGAAGCTTAAAGAACAGGTAACAAGAAAACAAGAGAAAAGTAAACTAGGGCTGATAATGCAAGGTAAACAATAATAAGGGTGGGTAATAAGTAATGGCAAAGGTAACCCAAAGACACAATGACTCCACTTCCTCCGCTTAGTGCTTTCTCAGGTATACAGCTATGACCTTCAAAACATCTAAATAAAAGTTTTTAAAGTCATGAATCACTTCCTTTCCTACTAACCTATTTCCTTTTGGTTGTCTACAAATAACTATTCTTCTGGACAGTCCTGAAAGGCAAGCATTCTGCCTGGATCTGAGAAGAATTTGGAGATGAGGTTGTCTTTTAAGAAGACACAAATTATCCTATCTCAACACTGGAGAACATGGACAAAGAATTGCTTGCTTTCTCTCCTAAAGAGAAAATGTAAGCTCTATATGGTAAGAATATTATTGAATGACTGGATGGATGGATGGATGGATGGATGGATGATGATGATTGAACAGGGTAGATAAAACTTTCTAAAGTACCTAAGCTGGGGGCCTCAAACATACCCTAGCAAGAGGGATTGGCAACTGTGTATACATATCCTTTTCCATGTGACACTATCCAAATCTCCAGGGAGTGGACTTCAGCTCAAGCAACAGTAGCCCATCAGCGTAACTCTGACAAGCTCAAGCTCAAGTTTTGTATGGCATTACACTTAAGCTACAGTTATCTGTTGAATGACTAAATGCAATAAAGTAAGACATAAAGGCTAAATAAATGAATAAATGAACTAATAAATATTCTGCCTTTAAAATTGTCACACTTTTTGCTGGGCACGGTGGCTTGTGCCTATAATCCCAGCACTTTGGGAAACCAAGGTGGGAGGATTGCTTGTGCCCAGGAGTTCGAGACCCACCTGGGCAAAATAGCAAACTTCATCTCTACCACAAAAAAAAAAAATCACAAAAATTATCCAGGCATGATGGTGCCTGCTAATAGTCCCTGCTACTTGGGAGGCTGAGACAGAAGAATTGTTTAAGCTCAGGAGGTTGAGACTATGGTGAGCCATAATGATGCCATTGCACTCCAGTCTAGGCAATAGAGTGAGACCTTGACTCGAAAACAAAAAAAGAGGATCACAATTTTAATCTCTGAGAGAAACATCTTTCTGGAGGCACACTGCCCTGGGCAAGCTATATGATATGCGCACAGTAGAACTCACCTGAGTAGCAGAGTTATAAGGTCACAGTTACCTTCTCAGAGTTCTGCAGGACACCTAACCCTGTTCATAACCTCACCCCAACTACGTGTGCACACATGTCACTCCTTGTATGGTGTCATAGGTGTGTGTGACCACAAAATCTAGTTAGTTACCTAATGAGATTTAGGGACATCAAAATTGACCCTAATGAAATGAGAAAAATTTTGTAGATGAGAAAAATGATACTGATCCAGATTGAGCTGGAGTCGCAACAATTTCAAGACTTTGTGATTTGAATTATGTATCCTTCATGAGTAAGATGACTAGTGCCAGGAGAGGGATCAGGAGTAGTGTTATCATCCCTCCTATCTATTGACTTCGTTCACTTGTGATCTCCTTTCCAGGCAGACTTAATGTACTTTATCTTACCCTACTAGTAAGTTACCAAATCCTCAGTGTCAATACCTAGAATAACAGTATCATAGACCCCAGCACAACACACATGACAACTACAGCAATGTGTTTTGCTTTCTGGTTGGAAACAGGGTTCTGTGGTAGTTATGAACATCTACAAAATAGTCTAGATAAAACTTCATGTTCTAAGAACACACAAGTGCCTCCCAAAAGGCATAGTCTGTAAACAGAGGCTCCTACCAGAGCTTCAACTCTGAGACCTAAGGTAGGTACAGCCTATTAACTGACTATTGTTCCTTTTCCATGTGACACTATCCAAATCTCCAGAGAGTGGCCTTCAACTCAAGCAACAGCAGCCCACCAGCAAGACTCTGACAAACTCAAGTTCAAGTTTTATATGGCATTCACTTAGTTAAGCTATATAACATGCTAGCTTGCTTTAGCCCCAGTAACTAAAATGCTGAAGAACCACACTGTCTTTAGTGTTCATAAGTTCCTGGTTTGTGTGAGTTTTTGTTTAGTTCATAAATTTCAAGCATCAGTTTTTGTCTTCTGAATATGAATGGACTCTACCTGTGGAAACGTGTACCCTGTCTGAGAAATAAGCACAGCTCCATGTTGGGGAACAGCACGTGGATGACCTCATCACTGTAGGCAAAGATGGGACCCATTAGATACTCATCTCAGTCTTGGACACTGGTAGAGCAGTAGGCAAGCAAAGTGCCAACTACTATTGAAGTCAATGATGAGACATGGTGGCCATGACCAGGAGATGACTTATAAGGCAGGGGGTGGCAGGAGGGATGGGAGGCGGACAGGCTGCCTGGAATGTTCGGGCATAATTTTCTCTACCTTCTTGTTGTCACTCACAGCTCTTTATATAGCACCAATGGCATGCTGCATCAGCTGCACCTGTGGCCCGTGTGATGACTTTCAGACTCAGATAAATACCATCAGCAGACTTCAGGATGATGGGCACAATGGAACAACCTAGTGATTGATCTGTTTGTTTCCATCCCGGGGTTGTGGGTCTATTAAATAAACACAGGTATTTTGAAACAAAGGCAGGAGAAATGACTTTTGGGTGGACTTTTTATTTCTTGTTTGATTTGAGAGATGGCGGTTGTTGTTTGCTCTTTGATTTTTTTTTTTTTAATAGTTGGGAATGATTTTTTTCAGATACATAGCTCTGGACACAAGCAGTAGGACTTTATTTGCTAGCTCCAATTCCTTGCTGAATACACTGCAGAACTGGCAAGATGTCAGTGATTAGTTGATTTCTCTGCTCTGTTGCTAAGTTCTGCTCTGTTGCCAGATTCCCATGAGAAGCAGAGGGGCCATGTGATGTTCCCCAGAGGTTGCATTCCTGAATTCTCCCAAAGCCAGTCCTCTCATGTCCAGCTGATAGACAGAGTCTGGAATGGATCACATGCTTTCCCCCATTTTGCACAAAGCTAGCTAGGGTTTGAAAACAATATTATGCCTAAATGCTGCATCATTCATTACTTTTTGGATTATTTAATTTTAGGGGGCAGCTATTTAAAAGAAATATATTTATAGTTGAAATTATTAAGAAATTCTAGGTCAAATTGTGTTCAAATCATGTATAACAGAATGAATACATCCATGGCAGACTGGAAATCAAAAATGATAAATAGATGATGGTTAAATAGATACAGCAGATTCTTTGCTACAGATGGTTTGAGAAGCACAGTCTTATCATATTTACCAAACTTGTAAATTGCCTGTTTATTTTCCTTCCTACTAGAATGACTATATGCTTCTTGAGGGCAGAAACTATGTCTGCCTTTTTCAATGCTCTATCACCAAAACCTAGTACAATTCCTAGTTTGTCAAATGAATGAGTAAATAAAAGATTTTTATAGTTCTGTCTCCTTCTCAGGCTGGCAGCCATTAAATATCAAGAGAAGGAGATCACAGTGTTAGGTACATTTGTCAATTCAGGACAGGGATCTCTCATAAGCTCTTATTCTCCCCTCTCGATGTCACCCAATCTTTAATGTCAAGGCAAGGAAATAGAAAACTCAGGAATACGTCTTCAAATTTGTAAGGCATGCCTCTAGGGAAATATGATTCCCTCACTATCTTTTCAGATCACAGCTTTTCCAAAAGCAGGGTACAACTAACATTTCTAGTATACTTATTGTTTAGAAGTTATTAGTATCCCATAAATATGCCACAGTTCTTTATAAACTCCAGAAATTAAATAAAGCTAAAGTTTCATGACTGTTGACATTAATAAAAAAATTACAAAAGTCATTACTTTGTTCCTTTAAAGGACACAGAAAGAGACAGACCATACCATACTCACTATATCATAATATTTTGATATAAAATATATTCTGTTTATAAGTTATAGATAGAAAGAGAATTAGGCTAGACTCTACAGTGGCTCCCATCTGAGAGTTGGTACAGTCCCATGAAAGAGATGGAAATATGTGGATATTCCACTTATCTATTGCTGCATAGCAAAACTCTCCAAATTAAAATGGTATAAAACAGCCAGGCTCGGTGGCTCAGCCTGTAATCCCGCGCCTTTGGGAGGCTGAGGTGAGTTCGAGACCCGCCTAGGCAACTTGGCGAGACCTCATCTCTATAAATCAAAAACTAGCCAGGCGTGGTAGCGCGCACCTGTAGTTCCAGCTCCTTGGAAGGCCGAGGCGGAAGGATCGCCGGAGCCCAGCAGGTAGAGGCTGCGGTGGCCGGGAGCAGCCACTGCACTCCAGTCTGGGCGGCAGAGCGAGACTCCAACTCAAAAAATAAATAAATTAATTAATTAATTAATTAAATAAAATGGCATAAAACAACAATCATTTTTTTATGTTCACAGATTGTGTGTGTTGAGAATTCAGACAGGGTAGAATGGGAATGGCTTTTCTCTGCTTCACCACACCTGGGATCTCAGCCAGGAAGTTTCAAATAGCTAGTAATTACTCAGATAACTGAAGACTGGAATTATCTGGAGACTCCATCACTCACATGTTTGGTAGCTGGTCCAATATGATTCAAAGATTGAGCCCAGCAGGGAGCAGAGCCACCATATTTATAACTCCTCTCTATAGATTGAGCTTCCTCACAGTATGGCAGCCTCAGGGTAGCTGACTTCTTACATTGTTCCTCAGACCTCCAATATTAAGACTTCCTGCAAACAAGGAAGAAGCTATGTGACCTTCTATGATCAGGCCTCTGAAGTTACATAGTGTCACTTCCACTGTACTATATTGGTCAAAGCAGGCACAAGCACACCCAGATTTGTTAACACAGGACCCACCTGTTATAGAAAGAATGTCAAAGAATAAACAGCCATGCTTTAAACCTTGCCTTTGCAGAAAACTTCTGGGACTTTAGTGAATAGCAGCCAGGGAAGGTAAAGAACCCTCAAAGTGTGTGATAATCTCATATCCCAAAGAACTGTTCTCCTCAGGATACCAGGAGTGTCCTTGTTCACAAACACAAGAACCTTAATGTTGGAGATCTGGAAAGAATGACAGACATTTTATCCAAGATCACACCCCTCCCCATTCATTTTACAGAAAAGGAAGTCAAGGTTAAAGATCTGTCCAAGGTTGTTGGCCTGAAACTAGACTTCAGGCCTCTTTTTTCCAAGTTCAGTAGTCTTAAACTCCCTTTTGAGACAAGACACTTTGTCCAAGTGAATCTATTTTAAAACTCCTAGTGCATAAAATCATCAATGGATGTTAATTAAAACTCATGAAAGTATGATGAGTAACAGGATATTTACATGATCTCAAAGTATCTGCCTTCATGTTATTTACTAATCAAACACAGGAAAAGAGTAACTTTTCAATGGAAAAATCTGGTGAATACCACCCGAATTCAGTGATTAAAATAACAAAAGGGCATCACTTTCCTCACAACATGAGATATTGAGAAGGCACAACATCACTTTTATAATATTCCTACCCAAAATGTCCAGCGTGAATCCCATCATAATTGAGAAACAACTACAAATAATTGAACTATGCTTTTCCAAAAGTTCAAGATCATGAAACACAGTCTTCTTTTTCTCAAGTGACTGGATAGATACATGATGATAGACAGACGGATAGACAGACAGATAGATACACATGAATGATAGAAGAGAATGATAAAGTAAATGGTACAAAGTATAAACCAGTTGTTAAATTTGAAAAGGGGTTTGCATAAGTCTCTGCTATTTTTGCAGCTTTGCATTTTCTGTAAGTTTGAAATTATATAAAAATAGAAAGTTATTCAATTATCATCAACAACAAAACATTTTATTTGTAAATTTCTGGATGGTGTCCCCCCAGCTGCTGCAGTAAATTCCATTTCCTAATTCTCCAAGAGACAATCCATAGTGCCTTGAGCTGTGCTCTCTCAAGGCTCTGTCTAGTGTTCAGGAAGTAAATCTGGGATGTTTGGGGAGATGTTCAGAATATTTCAGGGTACAAATGAGCCCAACATATACACCTTTTTTTTCTTTTTTTGAGTTGGAGTCTCACTCTATCGCCCAGACTGGAGTGCAGTGGCCACTCCCAGCCACCGCAGCCTCGACCTGCTGGGCTCTGGTGATCCTTCCGCCTCAGCCTTCCAAGTAGCTGGAACTACAGGCGCGCGCTACCACACCTGGCTATTTTTGATTTATTGTAGAGATGAGGTCTCACCAAGTTGCCCAGGTGGGTCTCAAACCCGCAGGCTCAGGCAATCCACTCACCTCAGCCTCCCAAGACGCGGGATTACAGGCTGAGCCACTGAGCCCGGCTCATATACACCTTTTAGGTGATATCTTAGTTAGGTTACTGGTTAAGTTGGCATAACAGAGACCCCGAATCTGGAGGCTTAAATAAGCTAGAAACTTATTTCCCTCTCATAGAACAGTCAGGAAGTACAGGTAGCTCTGCCATCCTCAAGTTGTGGCTTCCATTTTGGGGTCCAAAGGACCCAGTTGCCATTCCTTAGGCAGAGGGGAGAAGGAATAAAGAATGAAAGGCACATAGCTTCATTATACTTCAATCTGGAAGTCTGCAAACATCAGTTATCATTATCATTTTATTGGCCACATTTAATTACATGCCACACCTAGACAGTCCAAGGCCAAGTAATCAGCCTCCATCGGGGTGGGCATGGGTCATGTTCACAGCTAAAACTCAGGGTGAGGGTCACATTCTATTGTCAAAAGAAAGACAGTGAGAAAGGATAATGGTATATAATTATAGCCTCTGCCAAGGGCATAGAGATTGAGGGGCTTCTATAGCAACTAGTAAAGCATTGCAGCTATGTTCCCAACATTGGTGTGGATTTTTGGAGAAGTTGGAAAACTCATGGAACTAATTGGGTTCCCAAAGTAGAAACTGCCCTATTTGGTGTTCTTTTGTGTAAACTATTTAAGTAGCTATACGATTTCCAGAGAGACAAGGTGCTTTATTATGGAGACAAAGACCAATCAAAATCTCCTCTGCAATAAGTCAGGGTTGTCACAGTCAAATTATTTTCATTATATTAACAAAATAAAATGTCTCTACAGAAACAAGGGTGTTCTCATCCATACACATATTCACATTAATGTGAACATGCCTACAAACATATAGACTCACAGGCACAGTGCATGACAACATCCACATCTAATGATGTACCAGGTCACTCCCGGTGCCCCATTCTTCTCTTAGTGCTTCTCTTCATTGATTGAGAATGCCAAGATTATTTACACAGTTTGCTCTCACTTATTTTTTATGGTTATTAAATGGCTTCTACAAAACTGTAGGCAAATTATTCAGACATTGTTTTGTAATGGGCTATGACTTGACTCATCAAATTTATAAGTGGCAAAATTGCCAAAAATTATGTACATTTAAAAAAAAATAACATCCCAGAACAGAAAAGCTAACACATCTGTATTCTGGTTGATTAAAGCTTTATTACATCTCCAAGGGTTGTCTTTCAAAATAACATCCCCAAGAGTCATTTTCTCTTCCCTTTCCTCATGTCTCTGTAGGACGCAGACCTGCACATGGTCAGACTGCAATGGGCTCTGCTTTTTCTCTCCAGTTTCATTTTATCCCTAAGAAGCCTGAAAGGAATGTACAGAGGGCTCAAGAAGGAACTGTTTGCTTTATTAGAATAGCTAATTTGCCATTTTAACCCCAGGCATGAGGATGTGTGGACTACCAAATTATGTTAGGCATTCATCCTCATCACAACGATGGCAAAAAGACAGAGACACTCATGCACTAGGAAGCCACAGATCCCAAAACCTCCCAAGTGCCACAAAGAGACTATGAAAGCCACAGTTCACCATGATCCACTATGGACCATCCTCCTGACCCTTCCTGGGCCCCAGATCTGGAGGAACTGACCTCTGGCCCCCTGTCATTGCTACCTCCATATGCCCACCAAAGTCTTGGTTTCCTGAGTGCTAGCCTCTTCAGTCAGCCCTTCTACACTGACTCAGTCACAGTCCCAAACCAAGGACTCTCAGAGAGACTGGCAACCTGGGCCATGCCACAGAATCCTCATTGTCATCTCTGCTATCTCTGCAGCTTTATTACACCCACCCTCTCGACTTTTCAATGCCTCATCTCCAACCAGGGATTGTGCATGGAAGCAGTATTCACATCTAGCAAAGGACAGCATCAAATGAAGAGGCAGTGTTTCATAATTGTTCCAAGCATGATGCTAAGGTATGTTGGCCTGCTATTTGCATGCTGGCTCTGTCCCTTTCAAACTCTATGATGTGGGCAAGGGATAACTTTTCTGTGCCACAGTTTCCTTATCATTAAAATCTGGCTGACAATAATACCTGCCTCAGAAGATCGTGTAAATTAGTTAATATATATAGATCACTTAGACTCATACCTGACATAAGTGAGGCTTGATAAACATTAGCTGTCATTATTATTACTATTACTATTGTTATCATTATAGAATCTGACATTTGGAAGATCATTAATGACCTTGTTCAAAGCAATTTCAGTAAATCACTGAAGTATATAAGCCAATGTGATGTGGAAAGATAGTGAATGGGGAATGAAAAAAATTAGAAACATGGAAATTGGGCAAGAGGAGGAGAATAGATGAGAGATAGTAATTAAAGAAGGCCACCGGGTCAAAATGAATCAATTTCTTCTTTCAACATAAAATACCTAGACAGAAGAATTATTCTAAAGCTTTGGTGATTCTAATAAATTGGTATGAGTCAATCTAGTAGCAGCAATGAAAATATTAATCATAACTTACTTAAGCAAAGTACTTCAATTGACAAAGTGGTTTCATGTATACCTTACTTTATTCTGAAGTCTAAGGATATGGGCAGGACCACTGATCCAACTTTACAAATTTAGAAATAAAGTCTCAGGCTAGATGCCTTGTCTCAAGCTACACATCCATCTAGAGTAAACTTCTCTCTCATCTCTAAATTATTAACATCTCAAAAATGCTTCCACATGTTACCTATGCTCACTAACCTCAGAAAATCTCAGTGTTAATGAAAACGGGTCTATTTTATTAGTTTGGTATTAAATAATTACCACGATTTGCTGAAAGCCTTCTTGCCCAAGCATCTCACTTAGGACAGGTCCCATAACTGAATCTTCCATGTTTTTCCTCCAGGTCAGCCCAGGATCCTTGAGTAAATAAGTGTGTTTACTCACACACTTATCCCCATCCATAAGTCCCACCATCTTCCTCTTCTCTTTGTCTTATCCTTTTTTATTGGACCATCCTTGGCAACTGCAGTGAAGGTGAAGCTCCTCTTCTGCACTTGGAAACACTGACCAGCGGGGCACTCATTCAGGACTTCATCACCAGCACTGCATAAATTATTCTTCCAACCTGGATCTTATCTCTCTCGGATATTAAATTGGGAAAAGTTCTATTTCCCTAGAGAACTCTACCTTCTTGTAGCAACAGGCTTTGTACTAGTTTCTATATGTTTGCTTTTCTCCTATGGTTCTACAGGTGGTTTGTGATTTAACAATGGATGTTCCCTTTGATGTTTATTCTCATTGCAATGCCCTGTGATCTCATGGTCCAGATATAACAGGATCTGTACTGAGAAATACTAATGACCACGATAAACTTGGCAACAACTGGTGTTTGCAAGGTCACTCCAGAAGCCGATCTCTCCAAGTGGGACAAGGGCAGGAGAAACTGACTACCCTGAGAGGCCCTCCCATCTCCAAAGAGGAGTCTTCACACCTGCTCCAGAGGCACATCATACTTCTTGTCCTTTCTCCATCCATGATATAATTGCTGTTTTAAAACTCTCCTTGGACATTTAAGACATTTTAAACATTCATTGTCAAGAGATTTTGTCCTTTTGTTTACATATTGTCTAAGCTACAAACAGCAGCTTTGAAACTGCATTTAAATACAGAGGGAATAGAAAACAGTTGTAAAGGTTGGAGATTATGTTAAATAAATCCTCTGTTTCTTTATTAGAAAGAAGGAGGAAGTCAAGAACGTAAGAAGGTTAGTGTCCTTTTGCTGCTATAGCAAATTACCACAAACACTTAGTGACTTAAAACACACACACACACACACACACATTCAGAGAGAGAGAGAGAGAGAGAGAGAGAATTATTATCTCAGTTCTAGAGGTCAGAAGTCTGAGGCAGCACTCACTGGACTATAACAATGTGGAGATAGGATTGTGTTCTTTTGTGAAAGTTTCAGGGGAGAATTTGCTTTCTTGTGTTTCTAGCTTCTAGAGGGTGCCCATAGTCTTTGGATGGTGGCATTCTTTCATCTCCAAAGTCAACTCTGGATGTTTGAGTCCTTTGGACATCAAATGACCAGAAAATCCTCTGTAATCACCTCTTCCTCTACCTCCCTCTTCTGATTTCAAGGACCCTTCTGATTGCATTGGGCCCACAAGGATAATCCAGGATGATCTTCCTACTTTAAGGTCAACTGATTAGTAACATTAATGCTATCTGCAACCTTAATTCCTTTTGCCCTATGATCTAATGTATTCACAGGGTCATTATTTTGCCTACCAGAGCACATATAATTGTAGTGATGCTCAGCTCCAAACTTAGTCATCCCAGTATGGAACTCTAAAATTTGGAAGACATTTCCAGAGTGGTTGTCATCTGACCATTCCCCACACCTTCCCATATCCATAATGGGTCTGCCAAGGCTCTAGTTCCATAGACTGATCAAGACTCAGGTCCCAGAGATGCAAACTAGAGCAGTGTTCTCTGTGATGCAGAAAGAGCCCTGAGGGCTATGAGACAAATCTTTGCAGAATTCATTGACACACAAGCTCTCTAAACTGCTCTCCCCATTACCAACCACTTGCTTAATGAATATTCTCCATGTCTTTGGTAAATCACGTTGACTGATGGCACAGCATGAAGAAAGCTCTCCGCTAGTTGGCCAATTTTTAATATACTAACACTGCCACCCCTACCAATTGAGTTGGATGCTCAGCCATGTCGGTTGTGATTGTACCCTAACCTATTTATGCCAGTTGTATACGCTCTTGCAATTATGTAATTTAATTAAATGTCACATAAACCAATGAAAGATGAAAATGAAAAGAGAATTGTTTTATGTACATGCAGTGGAAAGCCTTGGAAAGACTTTATAAAGATGAGTCACTTTAAAAAAAAAAAAATGAGAGGCAAGCAAACTAGATGGTGAAAAAACATAAAAGATAGGAAATAAAATCATAAAAATTTTACCAGAAAGCAGAAGTCAAACCAAGAGTGGGTAACTAGCAATGGTTAAGTAACTGGATGAATTGGGGCACAGTGGGAACAGGGTTGGAAAAAGACATGATGATGTATAACAGCAGCATAAGTGTTCTCACCTTGCTTTACTAGCTGAAGAATGGGTAGGTTAGGTATCAATAGTATGAACATCATATGTAATCCACCTGAGGAAGGATTTGTGGGTGCTTTGAAATTGTTGTACAGAAATTAATATTATTTATAAAAGACAAAGGATGAGCCGGGCTCGGTGGCTCAGCCTGTAATCCCGCGCCTTGGGAGGCTGAGGTGAGTGGATTGCCTGAGCCCGCGGGTTCGAGACCCGCCTGGGCAGGCGAAACCTCATCTCTACAATAAATAAAAAAAAATTAGCCGGGC
>CAUYQG010224659.1:0-15983 GCA_963574415.1 Tarsius wallacei | reverse complement strand
AGTTCCAGCTACTTGGAAGGCTGAGGCAGAAGGATCGCCGGAGCCCAGCAGGTCGAGGCTGCGGTGGCCGGGAGCGGCCACTGCACTCCAGTCTGGGCGACAGAGTGAGACTCTAACTCAAAAAAAAAAAAAAAAAGAAATTTGGCTTAGAGCCAGGGCTAGTTTATTTCAATATTTTGGGTAACAACCTGAACACTTTTTGAGTGCCTGGGAATGTTCGAAGCCTGGGTTTGAGTTCAAGCCTACAAGGGAAAATATGCAGCTGGCAGTGTCACAAAGTGATCAAGGCACTCTATTCCTCAGTTAGGACAGAGAAAAAAGTGGGGAAACTGGGGAACCTTACAGAAAGGGGCATTTTACTGCAATATATTTTACTTTATACGTTATAAACGGCTTTCGTTGACTAATAATTAATTTTATGACATGACACATTTTCTAGATGAGGATACTAAAGTCTGGATATGTGAAATAATTTGCTTATAATTTGCACAGCTAATAGCAGAAAAATTGAGACTTCAATCTGGGTCTTTTGACTACAGATCTCATGCTTTCTTATCTTTCTTATCCACTCTTACTCAAACTACAAATTTAACTTATTCCAAAAGGTATCAAGTTATAATGAGCCATCCATAATTTTTTTTTACCTTTGTCAAACTTTGTTTAAAAACTTTCAAGCATACATATAACCGGTAGCTATATTCAACAATTGTTGGCATTTTACCACATTAGCTTGATCTCTCCTCACACACATACACTTTTTTTGGTTATTGTTGAGCCATTTGAAAATACATTGACCCTTTAACACTAAATACTGCAGCATATAACTCCTAAGAATAAGGCTATTCATCTATATAATGAAAATGCCAGTCACACTTAAGCAATTTACAAATAATTCCAAATAATCATCTAATATTAAATGTTAATATTAATGGCCCTAATATTAAATTTAAATATTATATTCATTCCACTTTCCAATTTCCCCTTTGTTCCCCTTCTCAGTCATTTTTTTCCCCCCTTCTCAGTCTTTTTTTTAGATCAAGGTTCACTCGCTGTTCTTGATGCTATGTTTCTGAAGTCTCTTTTAATCTAGAATAGTTCTGCCACTTCTTTCCTTTCATTTCACTGACTTTTGTTTGTTTGTTTTAGAGATGTGGTCTTGCTATGAGTGCAGTGGTGTGATCACAGCTCACTGCTGTGTTACCCACGCTTGTAGTGGTGTGATCACAGCCTACTGCAGACTGGAACTTCTGGGTTCAAATGATCCTTTTGCCTCAGGCTCTGGAGTTGCTGGAATTACCGGTACAAGCCACCATACCTGGCTCATTTCACTGACTTTTGAAGAGCCTAGGTCACTTGTCCCATACAATGTCTCACATCATATAAATCACAAATCAATAGATTTCTCATATAGTATCTCCCTGTATTTCCTGTAAATTGGAAGGTAGGAATTGAGACTTGGTTATATCCAATTTAAACATTTGTTTCACAGGTAGTGTTGAGACTGGTTTTGTTTTGTTTTAGTTCTGCATCTCACTCTGTTGTCCAGGCTAGAGTATAGTGGCATGACCACAGCTCACTGCAGCCTCAAATTCCTGGGCTCAAGTGATCCTCTCATCTCAATCTTCCGGGTAGCTGGGACTACAGGTGCATGCTACCACACCTGGTTAATTTTTTGATTTTTTGTAGATTTTATGTTTTGTAGAGATTAGGCTTATGCTGCCTAAGCTGATCTTGAGCTCCTGGGCTCAGGCAATCCTCCCATCTCAGCCCCCCAAAGTGCTGTGATAATAGGTGTGCCCAGCTTGAAACTTATATGACATGCCACCCGTAATCTTTTTCTGTGTACATTAAAAATTTCCCAGAATAAAAAGTAAGAACAAAACAAAATAAGGGATGGTGGGGAGGGGTATGGATTATAGCTAAAGGGTGGAGGTCACTTTCTGAAGTGATGAAAATGTTCTAAAATTGTGGTAATGAGCCATAAAAAAGAAAAAAATAATAGATTCTTTTGCAGCAACTTAGATGGAATTGGAGACCATTATTCTAGGTGAAGAATGGAAACCAAACAACACAAGATCTCAAGTATAAGTAAGAGCTAAACTAAGGAGCTGCAAAGGCATATATAATGGCATAATGAACATTGAGGACTCAGAAGAAGGTAGGAAGGGCATAGGAATGAAAAATCACCTATCGGGTACGGTGTGGACAGGTGAGGGTATCCAGATATCAGATATCTTTGCCACTATACTATGTATCCATGTAACCAAAAATGTAACCTAAAGCTATTAAAATAAAAATTTTAAAAATTATGGATACTTGCACATAAATATGAATATACCAAAACCATTGAACTGTATGCTTTAAATGGGTGAATTGTATGGTGCACAAATTATATCTCAATAAAGGTGTTAAAATAACAAAAATTGAGGAACTCGTACTGGAGAAGGATTCATGTGCCCGCCATTGTACTTTAAAGTCCATCTAGACATTCTCTATAAGGTCAACGTTTCAACTGACGGTGAAATGTAGATTAAAAGAGCCTTTGGAATACAACCCAGGAGTCAGTGACCATGGTGTTTAACCCATGGAAAAATGTGTTCACCTAAGAATAAGGCCAACTTGGCTGGGCGCGGTGGCTCAGCCTGAAATCCCAGCACTTTGGGAGGCTGAGGTGAGAAGATTGCCTGAGTCCAAGGGTTCAAGACCATCCTGGGCAACTTGGCGAGACCTCATCTGTATAATGAATTAAAAAATTAGCTGGGTGTGGTGGCGCATGCCTGTAGTTCCAGTTACTTGGAAAGCTGAGGTGGAAGAATCACCTGAGCCTAGCAGGTCGAGGCTGCGGCAGCTTTGAGTGTGCCACTGCCCTCCAGCCTGGGTGACACACTGAGACTCCAACTCAAAAAAAAAACAACAAAAAAAAAACCAGCTGCCCTTGTGTTAAATTGGTACTTAAAAACAAACAAACCTGATGTTATGAGCTGAATTGTGTCCACCCAAGATTCAGACGCTCAAGTCCTAACTTCCAGTACCTTAGAGTGTGACTGCATTTGGAGACAGAGACTTTAAAGAGGTAGTTAAGGTTAAGTGAAGGCATTAGCATAGCTGGTATCTTTATAAAAAAGGATTAGGACACAGACACAGAGGAACGACCAGGTGAAGACACATCAGAGACCAGGTGTGCAACTTCTCTTGTACTTACAAATTGGAAATTGCCCAGGTGTTCCTAATTCTACCATTTAAGCATCCTACATATCCACTCTCAGTGGAAACCTTGGGAAACCCCTGAAAAGATAAATTTTCTGGTGTTCCTCAAGGGTCCCTTAAATGCATAACTACACCTCCTTGTTCCAGGGCTCCTCACTAGGACAGATGCTGACAGTAGACAGCCATAGTTCAGAGCCTAGAGTGGAAAGAATACAACTGCTGGTGGTTTTAACTTGAGCACTGTGGCAGCTGCCATGACAACCTTTTCCACAAACGACCTTTAATAGGTTGCACACATCACAAATCCCTTGGGCACCCTAGTGAGAGCCTGAGTATCATCAATTTTTGCTCACTGCAGAGGCAGCTTGAATGCTGACTGGAGGGAGAAATTTCACTAGTGGCCTTTTCCTGATATCAGGACATACAGTGACTTGCCAGGGCTGCTACAGGTATGGTATCATTTTTATTGTTCTGGCCCCTCCTCCTCTGGGTAGCAGAATAGACAGTTTCAGTGAAGAAACAATAGCATTTTGTAATCTTCCCCAAATGGGAATCAAAGTATACAACTGATGTACTCAATCTGGTGGCAGGGGATGTACAAATGATCCCCATGGTCCTAAACATGGAGCTATAGCTGCCACTCCTTATTCATTCTGAGGAAGATATATATTGTGCTGTAATTACTCTGTCTAGTGATCTTGTTATAACCAAACCTTCAGTGATTACTGACCCTTTTACAACTGTTTACATCCATATGACACCAAGTTGGGAAGCTGAACATCCTGTAAATGTATCATCCATATAGAAGACAATGCAGCTGGAAGGGATCTGGGGAAGTCTGTAGGACAGCATTATAAAATGTCACCTGTGCATTCATTCCTAGAAATTTCTTTTTAAGTGCAGGAACTGGGCCATCCAAGGGGGAAAACATTGTGATTTTAGTCAGTTGACAATTCCTAACCAGGTATTCCTTGTGATAACTGCAGGTCAAAAAAGGGGACGAGCCCTTATACATTTCTCTATGTTTATATGCAAAGCATCCACTTGCCTTAAAAGGGAGTCTGTACCTCATCTCACTTGGCACCCACCTGGGTAAAGTGACCCTGTGCATATATTAGTGGGAGAACTGTTGTGGTTCGGTAAAGAATAGATCTATAATGTCCAGTCCTGGAACAAGTACTTGTACCACTAGGTACTTTGTGGAGTCAGCTGGTATCATAACACCTTCCCTTTACCTACCTGTGGCAAGTACTTCTACAGGGCCCCCTCAGGCCAGAACATGACCTGATTTTAGGATAGGGGATTTGTTTTCTATTTTTACAGTGCCACCATGCAGGCATTCACAATCGACAAATCCACAATTTGTCCCCAAACCCTAGAGATTTTCATGAATGCATCCTTTGTAGCACTCCAGGAGGTCAACTCCTTGACAGAAAGTCTTGTAACAGAACTGTACTCAATAACTTGTTAACATCCACAATCTCTTGACATTTCCTACTGGACGTAGAAATTAAATGGTCTGGGCTTATGACCAGGATTTTTCTGTGGAATATTTTCTTTGAATGTTTAAGAGGTAAGTGGGTAAGTATTCCACTCCTAGCACCTTTACCACCATGCTTGACCACCTGAGCCATTAACGAATTATTAACTTATACTTTAAAAAGCTAGGAAATGAAATGCAAAGACCTAAAAATAATGTCAGCATAACTGGATCCAGATTTAAATTTTTAATTAAGGTTTACACTAGCAATAACCAATAGAAATTGGGAGACTTTGAGATGCTACCAATTTTCCTCCATCCAAGAGCCTAAGCCTGAGCCTGTGAATGTCAAGGCATTCACATCTACTGAGCACCTACACCAGACTGGAGGCGGTGGCTAATAGTTAGGAATACTGAAGGTTCCCAACCTCCAGAAGCTTAGCGTGGTAAGGGATGAAAAGATAAGAACTAGAAGGTAAAACTGTAGAATCCATAGGCTAGTTCACTTATGACCAGAAATGTCCAGTTTGGGGCTGAGGCTGGGATCCTTGGGCTCATATAGGGTGAGGCTTTTCCCTTGGGTCTGAGAGCTCCCAAAGTAAAAAAACAAAAACAAAAACAACAAAAACTTATCTATATATCTTCCATAATTTTTATTTTTAGATACAGGGCCTCGCTATATTGCCCAGGCTGGTCTTGAATGCCTGAGCTCAAGAGATCCTTCTGCCTCAGCCTTCCAATCCACACTGGGATTATATGCATGAGCCACTGCACCTGGCCTACCTTCATATCTTCCAAAGGAAAATGGAAACAAAAATGAAAAATATAGTTGAAAACAAATTTAAAATATATACTTACCAATGACAATTTTTCCGTTATGTTCTGGGCTTATTAATTTCTTTAGGACCCCAATTATTCTTTCTAAACTTGTTTGAGATGTTCCCCCCACCCCAAACACATCTAATTCTTGTTTTCTTCGGCTTCAGCTTTTCTCTTTCTTCCATGTTGAGACACACAACTCACAAAATCTCCACTCCAAGTAACATATCTGACGTTGCCCAGATAGCCTGCTCCTCCACATTTGTTGCACTACTTAACCCGTTAAGAGAAAGGTGGGGGTTGGAAAGAGAAGGCAGTGGACACAAGAGGTAAAGGTCTCCCAGCAATGGGCCCTATTGCAAGGGTGGAAGAGAAAGTAGTTCAAGCTCGTGGATTTACATATTACTGCTGAAGGAAAGAAAATCCTCTGAAAAGATTTCCTATTTCTCATATCTTTGGGAAATAAAAGATGGCTCAGAAGGAAGCTTCAATAATTAAGAGTACAGTTCTCATCTTTAAGATGGCAGTTGGAGGTCAATAGGACTAGTTGGCAAGGAAAACAGATCAGTGCAAATCTGCCACAAACTTTGTCACAGTGAATTCCCATCGAGGAATGCTTCTAGCTGGATTTTCAATCATCTATACCACAGATATGAAGGTCTTCTTTGTAGCAGACTCTGTTCTGACTCTGTTCTGAATCTGACAATTTAGGAGGCAGGGTGCAGTCAGAAAGTTCAGAATTAGAATCACCACGCAGGGCAAAGTACTTATCAGGGAGACATGACTGCCAACCTAATACCTAGATACACATACATTCACCCTCTCACATACACACAAAAATCCATTTGCATTTTGAAGCAGAAGTAACAGTAGTAAGACTGAGAAGTACATGTAGAAGATATCAGTGAGGTCTGTGTATGTGATATTCTGTGATGAGATGCACATCCATTTTTAGAACCATCTGGTCTAGTTGGGGAGGGGGTACAGACTGCACATACTTTAAGGAAAATTCAATCTGAGAGTTGAGATTTTAAAATTTATTTATTTAATAACTAGTATGTAGAAAGTATTGTCTATATGCTGAAACAGACACATAGCTGACCTCAAAAAGCCTTCAATAAATTGGTATGAAAGTATGTAGACACAATTTAACAGCTGCACATTGTAGCACCACCTAATTCAAAGCATTGAGTTAAATCAGTAGAAGTTTAAAAAATAAGGCAGTATTAGAAGAAAGTTTTAAAGAGATGAGATGGATTTCGAAGGCTATGAGGAACAGATTAGCAAAAAGGAAGAAAAGGTTTTTCTACGCAGGAAACATAAGTGATGAGAGGCTGTAAAGTTTATAGAATAGACAAGGAGGGCCACAGCCAAAGGGCAAGAAAGCACGAATCAGCCTCGTTGAATGACTTTATGTAAACGGTGAAATGGAGGAAATAGAGTAGAATAGAGATTTCCTGTCCTAGAGAAGCACACAGGCCGATTATGAATGCATAACTAAGAAATGAGACAGAATTTTAAATATTCAAAAAAGAAAAAGGAAAAAGGAAACCGATAAGTAAATGAAATGTGTAGTCCTTACTTTCCTAATAATAGATAAGGATTGAACTAAGTTACTCCCTCTCACACCTTAATGACTCCAGGGAAAACAGGTAGGAGATGTTCCACTATGATTAGTGACACCAAGAAATCAGGGTGGACATCCTTCTTATAAAGAAAGCTTAACTCAAAGGTCCTTGTTTTTGTCTCAGAACTGTGCCTTAAGAAACTGACCGAGACAGACCTGAGGGCTTATCTCCCATGTGAGTTCGCTGGTGGTGATTGAAAGTGGAACGCTGACTAAAGGCTTTACCACACTCACTACATTCGTAAGGTTTCTCTCCAGTGTGAACTCTCTGGTGCACAATAAGCTGTGAGCTGTCACTAAAGGCTTTTCCACAATCGTTGCATTTATAAGGCTTTTCCCCAGTATGGGTTCTCTGATGTACCATAAGGCTGGAGCTATAACTGAAGACCTTCCCACACTGATTACATTCATACGGTTTCTCACCAGTGTGAATTCTCTGGTGTATAATAAGGTGTGAGTTTTGATTAAATGATTTTCCACACTCATTGCATTTATACGGCTTTTCACCTGTGTGAAGTCTCTGGTGCCGAATAAGACATTTACTCAAACCAAATGCCTTACCACACTCACTACATTCAAAAGGTTTTTCTCCAGTATGAATTCGCTCATGGTCAACAAGTTGAGAGTTCTGATTGAAGGCTTTCCCACATTCACTACATTTGTATGGCTTTTCCCCAGTGTGGAGACTCTGATGTCGAATAAGACATTTACTCCGACTGAAGGCCTTGCCACATTCATGACACTCAAAAGGCTTCTCCCCAGTGTGAATTCTCTGATGGTCAATAAGATTTCTATTGGAACAGAAAGCTCTCCCACACTCATCACACTTGTAAGGTTTCTTACCAGTGTGAAGGACCTGATGTCGGACAAGACTTTTACTCCGAATAAATGCCTCCCCACACTCAATGCATTCATAAGGTTTCTCTCCAGTATGGGTTCTCTGGTGGTCAATAAGTCGGGAACTCTGAGTGAAGGCTTTTGCACATTCATTACATTTATAAGGTTTCTCCCCATTATGGAGTCTCTGGTGTTGAATGAGATGGGAGCTGTGCCGATAGGTCTTTCCACATTCCTTGCATTCATAGGGTTTTTCGCCTGTGTGAGTTCTGAGGTGAACAATGAGCTGAGAGGTCTGCCTGAAGGTCTTACCACACTCATTACACTCATAGGGTTTTTCTCCAGTGTGGATTCTCTGATGGCCAATGAGGTGTGAACTACGATTGAAAGCTCTGCCACACTCATCACACTGATAGGATTTCTGTCCCTTTAGAATTCCTTCATATTCAACAGAACTGGAGGACAAATTCAAATGTTCCCTATTTTCCTTGCATCTGTCTTTTGTGGATTTTTTCTTATCCTTTTCTGTTATTTCCAATAAATCACTTTCTAATCTGCTCCCTTCTTCATCTATGGGTGCCTCTTCTAGCTTCTTGAAAGTATCTTGACTGACATCTCCAGGCTCTGGTTTCCCAGGAGCCACCCCAAAGAGTCCCCCTGATGTCCTATCAGATGACACTGATCCTTTAGACATTTTCTGCTTCAGAGTCAACACTGAATGCTCCATCATGTTTGCATCTGCTGCCAAAAGAAAGAAGAAAACAACTTTTACTTGTTTCTTGTCCTGCTGAGGAAACAAAATCAAGAGTTTACGTACCTGAAAAATAAGTCAAATATGGTTTAAAAAAAAAAGAAAGGAAGGAAAGATAACAGAGCAAGAGCAAATGCAAAAAGGGAAATAGCTCAATATTTTCAGAAAGATAGAAAAACAAGGAGGGCAACCCCCTAGGGTCCCCTCCGGCTGTGGGAGTTTTCTGTTGTCTCAATAAATTCTGCTTTCCCAGGAAAAAAAAACACAACAAAAAAAACAAGGAAGAGTAAGATGGTCAATGGAGGAGAGTACAGAAAAGACTCCAGGACAAATGTTGAGTCAGCACAGCAAGTAAGAAGGCCTGTCAGAAAGCAAGGGACCAAACTGCAAGGGATGATGTTATCCTACAGAAGTCTCTGTGGTGCTATGTCTCCTTAGTAAAATGATGAACTTTAAGTTCCTTTCCAACCATGACATTGTATGACGGCATGGTTCTCAGAAAAGATGTTGGGAAAGAGAAGACTGGCAAATAATCTCAAGTCAAATATAAGAAAGAGGGAAGAGAAAGGTGTGAGTGCTGTAGATATATGATGAGTGTTTGATTAGGAAAGTGTACAAAAAGGAGAGATCTTGTAGGACAGGACAGTAACAAGATTTGCAGAAGCTATGGGTTCAGAAATGCTGGGGAGCAGTGTTGAGGAGAAGAGCAGCATTCTTAAAGGAGGGATGACACAGGTCCCCAGAGCACAGGACTGGTAGAAGCCAGTTCTGTACTCCTATAAAAAATAAGAGGAACATCAGTAATTTGAAATATGAACTAAAATATGTCTGTGAGATCTTGACTCCCTGGGATACAAAAGAATCTGATCAGGTAAATACTTGCCTTGAATACTGGAAAGCAAAATCTGGGAAAAGGCAACTCTGTCAGAAACATGGTCACAACTAAAAAGCAAAATGTTGGTTCCTTTCATCACATCTTATTCAGGGCCACAGCCATCACACCATTTAGCCTACTGAAACTCAAAGGCATTTGATCAATGACTACTAAGCACACCCTCTGCAGTTGATCACTGCCCCAAATCTGTCAATCACAGGACCTGTCCTGACAATAAACCCATCTAGAAAACTGCCCTGCTCCACTCTTTGCAGAGAGGGACACTGAGGCAATCATGTTTATGCCTAGTGATCCTGAGCATCCCATGATGGACCACAGGTGACTGGGTCTGGGACAGGCACCAGACCCAAGGGTACCTTATCTGTAGGTTAGTCATCAGCCTCTGCCATGGCCTGGGCCAAAGTCCTGCCCAAACATGATGAAGTGTAATGGCTATAGCAATCAAAATCCCTCTAAAGGTAAATGCAGACCTGGAAGTTGGGCAAAATGAAGATAATTCTGAGTAGCGAAGGAAGCTGAAATATGCTTGGACAAAACTCAAGACATTAAGAGCCACAGCAGCCGGGATTGGTGGCTCAGCCTGTAATCCCACGCTTTGGGAGGCTGAGGTGAGTGGATTGCCTGAGACTGTGGGTTCGAGACCCACCTGGGCAACTTGGCAAGACCTCATCTCTACAACAAATCAAAAATTAGCCGGGCGTGGTAGCACGTGCCTGTAGTTCCAGTTACTTGGAGGGCTGAGATGGAAGGATTGCTGGAGCCCAGCAGGTCGAGGCTGCGGTGGCCGGGAGCGGCCACTGCACTCCATTCTGGGTGACAGAGTGAGACTCCAACTCAAAAAAAAAAAAAAAAAAAAAAAAAAAGAGCCACAGTGAGCAATGAGTGTGAGAGAACAAAAAACAGAGTGAGGAAGGAGCTTTGAGAAGGACCAAAGATTCACAGTGAAGAAAATGGAAAGCAGGAGTACATGCGGAGCGAAAACTGATATACTGGGAGCAGCTGTGTTACATTCACACTGAAACACTGGAGAAAAAAACATTTACTTTTGCTGTTTGGGCTCCTGGGATCTCCTAGGTCTAGGCCATTTCCCACAGTCTGGCCTAGCTGACTGGTTTGTTCTGGGTTCCCATTTTTAAGCCTTACAACTCACAGCTCCATACTTATAATAGCCTGACAACTAAAACTAAAAAAGCCCTACCTCACAACTAAAAACGCCCTACCTAAACCACCCTATGTCAACCAACACTGAGTAAAGAGACTGTTGATCACTGTTAAAGCTGGGTGCAAAAAGGTTCACTATACTATCCACTCTAGTTTATCTGTTTGGAAATGTTAAAAAATGTTTAAATACACAAAGAATATAGCAATGAAAATGTACAGCATGCAGAGTCTACATTCCTGGGAATTAGAATCATTACCCAAGGAGACCATGCTGTGGTAATTTTCTGGCATCATGTTCCGGTATAGAGCTTTCTGACTGTGTGCTGGACCTTTCCACTTCTTCTGAGTATAGTCCACAGATAGGTCCTCATATGCCGCAGTATCCTGGAATGACAAAATCTATTGCTCTGGAACATTCCCAGCCTGAAGGGGAGAGTCATCAGGGGTACAGAAGGTATGGGTATGGTCTCTTAGTAGGCAAAGGGATGGGAGAGAGGAGCTGGGACAACACATTGAAAAAAACAAGTCCAGGACAAGATAGAGTCTATTAGCTCAGCAGTAGGGACCCAGCTCCAAAGGAAGCAATTAGGCAGAAGAGCCACAGAAGCAGTCTCAGATGGGGCAGAGTCCTGGAGGCGATACCTCTAGCTATTCTTGGGCCACAGACATGGGAACTTGGAGAAAAACAGAACCAAGCTCACCTGGGGCCTGACCATCTGAAGTATACTTGCCTCTACTTGGTCTCCTGAGTTCCCTGCTTGGGGAAGGGCAGGAACTTGGGAAGCAAGTTGAGCTGAGGGAAGAAAGAAAGCTATGAGTGGGACAAACTCTGCCTTTGACCCCCATAAGATGTGTTCCCAAGGAGTGGATTCAACAGAACCTAGGCATCCACACACACTGACTTCACCCTCTCCCATATACAAAGTGTACTGTAAATTTTCCCTGGAGGGTACAATAGAAGGTCCCTAGTCAAACTGACAACTGGGTGCCCCTCCCAGCCCTCAGTCTCATTGACCTTTCTAAAGAAAGTTATACTTCTGGACAGGTTCTCTCTCCAGTTGTTTCCCTAGCACCAGCCAAGCCTGATTTTCCACTTACAGCTCTGGTTCCTCTTTCTGCTCCTGTCCTCTCTGTATGGACTGTCTTTAAAGCTTAGGCCTAGTGCTTCCTTCTTCTATGTCAGTTCTCTCAGTTTTTATCAGTTTCACACCGTTCTCACAGTTCTCACTTTTCCCCTAGACCTCTAGCACACACTTCCAGTTGCCTTTGGGATATTTCACTTGGGTCTCCCGCAACACCTTAAGTTTAATGTCTAAAATGCCACCTCCCTCACCTGCAGCCCACCACTCTTAGGTTCATGGTTTGCTTAGGGTTGTAGAAGCATATAAAGTTTCTTGTCAAGGGCACATGTGTGCCCTCTCTTAAAGGACTCGTGCTTGCTCTTGAGCATGCCTCTTTCTTTCTAATGAATTCTGTCTTAAAGTATTAAAAAAAAATTATGCCGCCTTCCTTTCTGGACTTCCCAAGTTGTGTAAATGAATCCAGACATTGGCAAAACATTCTAATTCTCTGTCTTCTCCTTTCAAACCCAAATCCCACAGATTCCTCCACGGTAATGTTTCTCACATCTGTCCTTTTCCATTCCACTTACCCCAGCTTAGGCATTACATACCTCACATACATTGTACTAGCCTTCTACTAAGGCTCCTTCCCATTCAATCAACAATGCTCACTTGTCCCGAGTAATTTTCCTGAACTACACATCCTTCTCTGGTTCCCAATATCTTCCTGGTCTCAACCTTAAAGTCCTGTACAAGCATGGCTCAGGTTCCCAAATATAGTCCTCCCTGACTCCATCTCGATGAGGAAACAAGGAACCCCCAGCTTAGAGTCTTTGCTTATATCCCTTCCTATTGACATGCTTACTAATTTTTTCTCCCCTTCAAAAACATCCCCAGTTTTCACTGTTCAATCCACTGTTACCTCCTTCATGAAGGATCCCCTACTAGTTTCAGTCCACATCTTGTTACCCAATGATCACTCTGTACAATGTCTACATCGCTCATTTGTGTCGGGATCAAATGACTGAGGACAGATATCATTCATATGTATCCTATGAGGTTGCTTCTTCTTATACGTATGACTGACTCCCTACCACCTATTGAAAGCAGTGACAATAGATGTACGATATCTCTCTTTACTGACAGTGCCTTTCCCATGACATGTGCTTGACAAATACTTGCTAAATACATAAATGATTTGGGAATAAGCAAAATGAACAAACGAGTTCACTAGGGAAGGAGGACAGAAGACAGGGCAATTAGGAATTCATTCCAAGGGTAGGAAATGGGCAGATGAAGGAAAGGAGACACCACAGGAGAGAAAAGAGGCATGACTTCAGGCCAGAGCTGGGGAGATTAGTACCAAAGTGTCCATTGGAAAGGTGGTGTGCCCCTGGGTCATGAGGAGACTTCTGGTGGGCTCCAGGAGCTGAGTCCCCATTGATGGGTGAGGTAGGAGGAGATTCCTTTGTTGCATCCAGAGCCATGTTCTCCTCCAAATGCATTTCCTGTTCCTGTGCTGGGGCTGAAACCTAGAGACAAGGAAACATAGCTAGGTTCAAAAAAGCATCCTAGAGGGCACTGAACCCAAAACCTCTAAGCAGGCCCCTCTAGAAAGAAAGCCAGGAAAAGAAGAGTCAGAGTGTCCTTCCAACCCCACAAGTACACCCCTACTGGGAGAAAAATTGTCAAAGCAGAATCTAAAGCTTGCAATCCCACTTGTCCTCCCTCTGTTGGCCCTCTTGGCAGAAGCCTGAGGACCAGACTCTACAACTGTTTCCACTCTGAGTTAGGTCTTCAGATACAAATTTCCTTATGAAGAACCAGTTAAGATTAAGCACAGTGGCTCAAGCCTGTAATCCCAGCACTTTGGCAGGCCTAGGCAAGAGGACTGCCTGAGCTCAGGGGTTCGAGACCAGCCTGGGCAACCTGGCGAGATCTCGTCTCTACAACAAATCAAAAAAATAAGCCAGGCGTGGTAGCGCACGCCTGTAGTTCCAGTACCTGGAAGGCTGAGGCACGAGGATTGCCTGAGCCCAGCAGATTGAGGTTGCAGTGGTCATGAGCATGCCAGTGCACTCCAGCCTGGGCAACAGAGGGAGACTCCAACTCAGAAAAGCAAAACAAAAACAAACAAAAAACAGACCAAAGAAAAGAACCAGCTAGAAAGAGAGCCAGGAGAGCAATTCAGTACATTCTCTAGGGCCTTGGCCTATAGAAAGGAGTAATCAGAAGTACAAAGGAAATACAGGTGTGTGTATGTGTATGTGCACGTACAATGCTCCTGAAGCTAACAGCTGAAGCAATACCCCAGAAGAATGGCTGATAAACCTTAAGAGAGCTTCTCCAATTTCATTCAGTAAAAGTGTTTCCTCTTCAGAGAAGTCTTCCCTGACCATAATGACAAAGCAGGGATAGTCACTCTCTCAAACTGACTGACTATATTTTCTATATAGCATATATTGACCTTTAAGTAATCTTGTTTGTCTTTATTGTTTATTTTTCCCAAATGGAATATACATTTTTTGAGGACTCTGTCCTGCTCATTAGCTTCAAAACAATAATTGATCCAACTTTAGTATTCAATTAATATTTGCTGACTGACTTCCTCTTGACATTTTGCTAAGATTACAGGGTTATCTGCAAACTCAGTTTTCAATATGTACTACCTCTTCCCAATAATTTATATTTGAAAAGTCAAATAAGATCAGATAACACTAATCTTTAGAGATCTTGAGAATACCTCAGAGCACAGACATTTTATTTCCAACCATTTATTGTCATCAAAACAGCATCTCACAATCTCATGGTTACTAATTTTAACACTATTTGGAGCAAAAAACTGAAAACATTATCAAATTAAAGCACATTCATATGCTCAATCACTCTGGCATGTACATGGCACAGCATAAGGCGAAAACAACCTTTTCAATAAACCACACTGGATTTGCCCTATTGGGTTGTAGCTGCTGGATGCTAATAGACCCTCTCCTTTAATATATATCTCACCAGTGTAGTGATAGGACCAAAAGGCTTCCTGGGGTCTGTGATTCCCAGGCTTTCCACTGAAAGGTTCTTATAAGTGGAAGTCAAAGCTATTTAATATAGAAGCTGTGGGTATTGGTAGAAGATAGAACTTAACTGCAAGCAGTGTGATAACACAACTTTGTAATTCACTGACAATTAAATTCTGGCACAGTTCCTGTTCATTACCAAGGACCCAGACACAAAAGTTACCTTTCTTTTAAGGCAGGAAAACCTCATTCTAAAATGCATCTGCAAAAACACTAGAGAAAAGTTAGTGGCTTGGAACCTAGGGAACTGGAAAATCCTGCTCCTCACACTTGGTGGTAAACAGCAATAACCACACTGTAGCTAATCTTGTGCACAAGATATGCTTACAAGATATGTTGTCCTGGATGAGTTAATTAACCTTTCTATGCTCACTTCACTTGTCAAATGGAGATAATGATTACTGTATTTCCTGATTTGTAAGTCTGATAGGAACTTAGATAAGATACAGAATACAAGAACATTATGCAAGTTGCACAATTTTGCAGCACAGCAGGGATCACTCTACAGCCCTTTTCCAGCCCCAGGGTGCACACATGTACATGTTCTTCCAGCAGCAATAAAGTGGCTTGCTCCTAATAAGTTGAGTTGACTCTAATTTACTCTCATCCTCCTTAATCTTCTCCTGGCAAACTACCAAGGAAAAGCATGTTTATTCATTTAGTTATTCTATAAAAATGTTCTAAACCCTGCTATGAGAGACAGCCCTGCCCTCATGTCTTAATGTCAGAAAACAACACTAGGCCGGATGCAGTGGCTCATGCCTATAATCCCAGCACTTTGGGAGGCTGAGGTAAAAGGATTGCCTGAGCCCACAGGTTCGAGACCAGTCTGGGCAACTTGGCGAGACCTCATCTCTACAATAAATAAATAAAAAAAATTGCCGGGCTCAGTGGCTCAGCCTGTAATCCCGCGCCTTTGGGAGGCTGAGATGAGTGGATTGCCTGAGCCCGTGGGTTCGAGACCCACCTGGGCAAGCAAGACCTCATCTCTACAATAAATCAAAAAATTAGTCGGGCATGGTAGTGCACGCCTGTAGTTCCAGCTACTTGGAAGGCTGAGGCGGAAGGATC
>CAUYQG010224655.1:0-16741 GCA_963574415.1 Tarsius wallacei | reverse complement strand
ACGATAGCTACCATGCTCTGTCCTCTTCTTATTCCCATACCTCTCACCATCCATGATCAAAACTGCTTTTCTACAGATTTATTAGGCAAGAAATAAGTAGGAAAGCAGCATGACCTGTATACCTTCCTTCTCACCTGTGCCCATTGGCATGAGCCAAATATCGGTATAATGCTTTTATATTCTGGTGTGAGGGGCAGGATTAACATCAACACAATAGACTATATATCATCACTACATCCACTAGAAACTAGTCTGGCCTGCTACATCCTGGCCTCATGAGCTAACAAACTTTTACGTGAAGTCCTGGCAGAAATGTGAGATTAAAAGTCCTTCAAAAGCTCACTAAAAAAACAAAAGTATCCCTGATGGCAAATACGGGAGAAGAGTAGTGTCTATTCCATATTTAAATGTTTCAGTGTAGTTGATAGAAGAGGATTTTCTTCCCAGATGTTAATCTGACATTCAAGTACGGCATGCATTGTACAGTATATTGTGTCATACTCCAAAAAAAATTTCAGAATTATCACTGAGATGGGGACAGTATATATAGACAGTCTGTCATAAATTACAGGACAAGTAAGTCAGCCTGGATGGGAACACTTGCCTAACAAGCAGCCAAGGAGGGTTGTGTATGGGACAGGCTTCCTATCATCACATCCTTGACCCAACCACTTCACACCTTACCTCGAAAACTCATCACCTACACAGCAAACATTGTCTAATGCACTTTCTTCTCTATCTTCTCTATGTTCTTCCCTGGTAGGTCCCAACCTATGAGGGCTCTGTACTTTTTGTGTTGATTTTCCATATTTCATATTTTTATCTTGGCAAATATCGTCTACAATTTTTTTAAACCAAACTGAACACTAAATGGTGGAAAGCCATTGAGAAACAGAACACAAGAGACAGCAAACTAGAGAGCCAAGTACCCCTGAAATGAGTGAGTTTAGCCACTGGAGGTCGCCATTGCTCCACTTGAGTATGGAAGCATTTCTAAAGCACCATTATGAATGGGAAAACGTGCAACATCCCAATCTCCTGTTGTATCTCCAGATCGGTTATTTCAACTCTACCAAATACCATAAAAGCTAGTGTTACATACTGACAGTGCTTCCAGTTAGCTGTCGAATTCGCAAGGGATAAAATGTAGGTCAAGCCAACAAGAAACTTCCCATCTATTCTAACACACATTGTTATTGAACTTGAAGCTGCTCAAAACCAATTCATAGTGTATACGACACTGCATATGTTTAAAAGCAAATTATTTAGAAATGGCATCCTGTTTTACTGTACTTTTGACTATGCCTGTTCTTTCTGAGCGAGAAATGGGTAACTTAATTATAAGGATTGTGGTAGGTACCATGTCTTATGTATGTCTTATGTCTTCAGCCTAGCCCAATGCCTGGCATCAATATGGTTTATTAAACAAAAACATAAATAAATGATTGAGTAAATGAAAAATGAATAAAGGAATTCATCTGAAAGTTAATATAGAAAATTAGGTAAGATATATATCAATAAAAAGCTTCACCTTTGCAATAATTTTAACATATTAAATTTTTAAATTAACACTCTGCTGGTAATCCCGTGCCTTGGGAGGCTGAGGTGAGTGAATTGCCGGAGCCCGCGGGTTCGAGACCCACCTGGGCAACTTGGTGAGACCTCATCTCTACGATAAATCAAAAAATTAGCCGGGTGTAGTAGCGCGCGCCTGTAGTTTCAGCTACTTGGAAGGCTGAGGTGGAAGGATCATCGGAGCCCAGCAGGTCGAGGCTGCGGTGGCCGGGAGCGGCCACTGCACTCCAGTCTGGGTAACAGAGTGAGACTCCAACTCAAAAAAATAAAAAAATAAAAAATAAAAGATAAATTAACACTCTAATAACATTTCTATATTAAAGATCCCCATCTGTGGCTATAGATGGAGAATCTTGCCATAAAAATAAATTTTATTTACGTAATTCAATAAGTATTCCTTCAAAAGAAGATGGCAGAAACGTCACAAAATGGGGAAATTTGTCCAATACTATTGGCACTGTCTAATTAGTTAAGATACTTATCCAAGATTTATATATCTATAAAATTAGGGCAAGGAGAACTGTTCATGTTTGGGAGAGCAATAAATTACCCCCCAGCCCCACCAAATCTCAGTGATTTAGGGAAATAAAGGTTTTTTCTTCACCTGCATGCCCTCTCACCTATGTGCCCTGTCTCTCCCAGAATGCCTGAGGCCTCTGCTTTTACATCTTCCCATCTAGGACCTGGTCGATGGAGCAGCCACCATTCCAGTAAGGCCAGGCTCCCAGCCAGAGGAGTGAGAGCCCTGAAGACACCTGCACCAGCCACGCTCTGGCTCAGGAATGTCAGCACCCAGTCTGAAGGGAGCAAAACCTCTGCAGGTGCTCAGAAGAGGACAGATGCGGACATAGTTCATAAATGGTGACCACATTTAAAAAGCAAGTCCTATTGCTGTCCACTCACACTATAAAATCCCATGTGCTTCCTAAAAGGAGAGTGTTTGGTAAGATATGTTTAAACTCCAGCAACTTCCTTCTCCGGGATTGCAGGTAAGGCAAAGCTGCTTCCCGACTCAGCACAGAATCAAGTGCCTTCTAACAATCTACCACGGTGGTAGATTGAGCCAGGTTGCCTGGACCACCATGGACTGCTCCCCACAGTCCTGCAGAGGCTGGCAGATGCCCCAAAAGAACACAGAACTGCAAACAGGTTACTTGGGAGCACAATTTTTGCAAGTTATAAGGAGCAGAGATACTAGAGGACAAAGAGTTTAAATGACAATGCAGATGTCAAAGTTTTCCAGGAGAAAGACGTGTGTGTAAGTGTGTGTGCGCGAGCGCACGTGCTCACACTTCAGCTGACTGCACTTCCCAAGGAACTGAGAGAAATTATGTACAGCCCAGTAAAGGGAATGAACAGGCTGGCCTTGGGTTGTAAATCCCAGGAACTTCTGAAAGAATTTAAATATTGACTATCTCATCTCTTTGCAGGAGCCAGCAAAGATTGATAAGGGGAGAGTGTGAAGGGGGCAGGACTTCTAATGGGTTAATGTTCCCAGCCTCCCGCCCACCCCAGTGAAGAGAATACCCCCACCATGTGTTTTCCTATCGCTGCCTTCCAGGAGATTCTGTCTCTGACAAACTAGTTCAAGGACTCTTGCCGGGCAGAAAAAGAAAATAAGCAGAGAACTACTGAGCCTGAAAAAACAGAAAAGAGGAGGCCAAAGGAGAAAAGGGAAAGCAAGTAGAAGAGAGTGAAACCCAAAAAAGAGGCAAAGTGGGGGAGAAAGAGAAAGATGGGAGGAGAGGGGGCCTGGGGCCCAGGGTGCAAGAGGGTTTAACTGTGGGCATTCGCCTGCTGGCTGGGGCGGAGGGGGCGAGAGGAGAGACTCCAACACAAGGCAAGGTGGGAGGATGAGAGGACTGGGAGGACTAGGAAGACGAGAGGACAGGAGGACTCGGAGGACAGGAGGAAGAGAGATGGGAGGACAGCAGGACTGGAAAGAATAGGAGGACAGGAGGATGAAAGGAAGAGAGACTGGTGGACTGGGAGGACTAGGAAGACGAGAGGAGTGGGAGGACGGGAGGAAGAGAGATGGGAGGACTGAGAGGATGGGAGGAAGAGCTGGGAGGATGGGAGGACTGGGAGGACAAGAGGGAAAAATGGGAGGACTGGGAGGAAGAGAGAGGGAGGAAGGGAGATGAGAGGACTGGGAGGATGGGAGGAAGAGAGGGAAAGACAGGAGGACTGGGAGGAAGAGAGACAGGAGAATAGGAGAAAGAGAGAGGGGAGGACTGGTAGGATGGGAGGCCTGGAAGGAAGAAAGACAGGAGGACAAGGAGGGTGAGTGGGAGCTGGGATGTTCCCGGGGTTTGAGAATGGCATCCCTCTGTTGTTCTCCAGAGCCAGATGCTTTCCTTACCTTGGATATTTGGACATGCTTATACGAATATGGTTCTCTGCAGGGTTTTCATTTATTTTTAAATATACAGATAAGAAACGGCTCTGCTTTATTTAGAAACGTACAAGTTAATTTGTCATAACACACTGAAGGAACGTTCCCAAAAGTTTCTGCGTCTCTCATCAACAGGAGAAAATGAGGGCTGACTGCCAGCACCCTTTCAAACTTCTCCTTCCACAGTCTGAAACAACCGCAGACCTTTCTGCGACGCTGGCATTGACCTTCTCATGGCTCTTGGAGCTGGGCCCCGTATCCATTTATTGCCTCACAGGTGCAAACACACCCTTCAATATAATGTTGTATGATAAACACTCCTGCCTTTCTTCTTGAAAATGAATGTGATGATCTGTGTTAGCAGCGGGTGCTGGGGGGATGGTTGCCAGAGAAACTAGCTTGTGGGATATCCAGCACAGGTGGGCGGTGGGGGTGTGCTGGAGCTCGCCCAAACCCAGGCCCAGGAGTCAATCGCCAGGTAAGAACCTGTCCTCAGCTATCCTGGAAGCCTTCCTCCAAGCCTCTCCCCCAGGGCCCCACACACTCTGAATTCCTCTGCCCCTACTGCCCTCTGGACACCTACTGTTCACCTAACCGCCAGCTGCTGGCCACCTGCACTCAGGAGGCTTATCCAGTGCTTGCCACAAGTCCTACCAGCCAGCCTCGCTGCTATGGGGTGACCAAAGCTCACCTTGTCCAAGTGGCCCAAACCCCTTCCAAATGTGTCCTAACTTGGGGACTCTCCCTTAGCCCTAGCTGCTATCTGCAATTTCCTTCTATCTTATGGTCACTCTTTCATTAGAGTTTGAGATTTTTATATTAAACCTTTCCTGTTTAGCCTGAGGTGGCTCATGCCTGTAATCCCAGCACTTTGGGAGGCAGAAGTGAGAGGATTGCCTGAGTCCAGGGGTTCAAGACCAGCCTGGGGAACTTGGCAAGACCTTGTCTCTACAATAAATCAAAAAAATTAGCCAGGTGTGGTGGTGCTTGCCTGTGGTTCCAGCTACTTGGAAGGCTGAGACGGAGGACCACCTGAACCCAGTAGATCGAGGCTGCGGTGGCTGTGAGTATGCCACTGCACTCCAGCCTGGGCGACAGAGTAAGACTCTGACTCAAAAAAGAAAAAAAAGAAAAAGATAAAAAACCTTCCCTGTTTTACCTACTGCATGGTTTCTACAGGACTCAGACTGCTCTAAATTTTTTGATGTGATTTGCCACACCATCTCCACACCCAACATTGTTTCTCACTAACTTGGAAGCATTCACTGTGTGAATGGACAGATAGAATAACTGACATAGAGCAGCGAAGGTCTACGATAGATAGAAAACTGGATCTTAGTGACTAAAAGAATCCCCTTCACTCCATTGCTGAGTGAGCAGTTAAGAATGAGTTCTGGGTCCACAGGGAACCATGCTCTGTGGACCACAAAACACCAAGGTGAATGACACATCTAAAGACATAATGAAGGAAGAGCTTTCAGTCCAAGTCCTGTGATCTTCACTCTGTCCTCAGCCTAGAAAACTTCCCTGCATCATGTGTAAGCATGTGATGTAACAAGTCCCACATTTTTAGGGAACATTTGGAGTCTATCTCTTTCTTTAAACAGCCTGCCCCACTGCTTCAGAGATCGGCAAACTTCCCTACCCACAACATTACCACACATACACACACACACACACACACAAAGTCTGGTACATCTCAGTTGCATTTATTCCTACATCCTCTCATTTCTTTTTCTTTTTCTTTTTTTTTTTCTTTTCTTATTTGCAAATGCCACCATTGCTTTTGAAAAACTAGTTTGTAATTTACTAAATTTTTTAAAATGTCTTAATTATGGGTCTTGCAGCCTCCTTAATCCTTATCTCTTGAGCAATTATTTGAGCTTTTTTCCTACTTGTCATATCACATGCCTAAGATTAGAATTTACATTAGTCGTTCCCAAGCCCGTGAGTTGCAAACTAAGAAGAGGCACCTGTGGTTTACATCAGATTTTGACAGATGAAATAACATCTCGCTACAAATATCCTTAATTCAAATTTGTCATGCTCCAGAGGACTCATCTTTTTCAAAAGCGCAGAACTCAGAAAGCCAAGAAATGGCAGTAGAAGGTGTGATCTTGAGTGTGAAATATCTGACTTTGCCGTTGCTACATTAACTATTCATACATTTCAAAGCAAATGAAATTTCCCTAATAATCAACTCGCAGTCACAAACTAGCATGTATCTTTTAAATATCTTAACAGGAGTAAGGCCAAACATAAATTTGAACTGTGCTAGCAGAGCTATTGTCTTCTCTGCTTTTCCTAGACTTGTAAAAGGACACATCAGGGGAAGAAAAAAAAAAAAAACCTTTCCATATAGGAGAAAAAAATGATACAAGAGTTTGTTAGAAAACACTGAGTCAAACCTTCAAAGATACTATCAATTGAAAAATATTTGAATGCATTTTCAACAAGACTTATGATATTTCAAACTGAAATCAAGTTACCTGAAAGGCACCAGATGTAGAAATTGAAAAACTTATCACTAAGAATGTCAAAAACTGAAAAATTGTATTAAACAAGGTGGAGCCATGCATAATTCTTATGTTAATACATTTATCATCAATCACCAGTTTCATATCAACTGCAAATCTTCTGTTCTTTCAAAGGTCTCTAAAATTTTGATTTTTTTTTTTTAACTTTCGGTAACCTGACTATTGTAGGTTCCCACACAGCCTGTGGGTAGCCTGTTTTGAAGAAGCTTCTTTCTGTGCACTATTCTCTCTTTGGTCTATTCATGTAATCTTGCTCCCCCAAAGCCTGCTTCCTCACATCATCCCAAAACAAAGGGTTAGCATTCTTTTCAACTACCTCCTAAATCACTGCTAATCCAGCCCCTCCCTCCACCTCTATTACCATGATCTTAATACAGGTTCTCATCATCTTTGGCCTAAACAATTCCAGCAGATTCTAGACTTGTTTTTCTGCTTCCCCTCTGATCTATTCTTCCATATTGCCTCTAAAGTTATTTTCTATTAGTGCTTCTAGAATAAGTATGTATCCACTTGGAAAATAATGGTGTTGCAGCTTTACTTCACATTAAAGACTCCAGACCTGATGTGTTAGACACTTAATGACAAATCTGTAAATCTTTCAAGCTGTAGGAATCTATCCTCATGGTCACAGGGTAAAAAAATGTTTTCTCAAGCCATAAAAAGCAACCAGAGAAAGAAAAATTATACATTTTAGTATATTAAAATTAATAACTCACAACTCATAAAATACAGATATTAATAAAGTTTTTAAAACCCCAAAGTGGGAATTTTTTTTTTTAGTAGGAGTGTCACTCTGTCATTCATGCTGGAGTGCAGTGTGGCACAGCCACAACCACTGCAACCTCGGCCTGCTGGTCTCAGGCGATCCTTCCGCCTCAGTCTTCCAAGTAGCTAGAACCAAAAGTGTGTACCACATGCCTGGCTAATTTTTTTGATTTATTGTAGAGACAAGGTCTCGCCAAGTTCCCAGGCTGGTCTTGAGCCCCTGGGCTCAGGCAATCCTCTTGCCTCACCCTCCCAAATTGCTGGGATTACAGGCACGAGCCACTACATCTGGCAGGAAAATCTATTGTAACACATAAAACCAGCCAACATTCATGTTCAAAACATGTTGAAACTTCTACAAAGCAATAAGAAAAAACAGGCACATACAAAAAAGGGACAGAAGGTGTGAACAGTCACTTCACAAAAAGGAAATCCAGTGGCTAAGAAAATATGAAAAAGTGTCCAGCCTTGTTAGTAATCTCAAGGAGATTCTGCTACACACCCACCAGATTGGCAGAAATTAAAAGTTTGGCAATAATTCATTCTAGCAAGGACATGGGCCCTGGAACACTCAAGTATGGCTTGTGGCCTAGTTAAGTGGTCCTGGCACTTGAGAAACTTGTTTGATCTCTTCTATTGATCTGAAATTATGCTTTTTATGACTCCAAAACTTGTGTTTCTAGAGAAACTTGTGTTTTTCCAATATGACTATCAATAGCAAATTGTGCAAATGCCACGTTCATACAATGGAAATCTACCTATCCACAAAAATGGAAACACTATAGCTACACAAGGCAAGTAATAGTATTAAACAGGAGAAAGACACACAAAAAATATATCTATTCAGCATGACTCCTTTTATATAAAATCCAAAAACAGGCAAAATAACACTGTAGTGTTTAGAGACACAAGTGGTTAAATGCTGCAGAGGTGATAAAACAATAACTTAAGCCAGAACTTGATATCATAAAGTTCAGACCAAGGAAGGGTGTGACCAGAAAGGAGCTTCCACATGCAGACAGGGTTCTGTCTCTCACCCAGGTGGGTTCGATGGAAGTCTGCTTTATAATTTTTCAATAAATACCTTTATGGCTTGTGCACTTTTCTCTACATGTACTAGACTTCACAATATAGTGTAACCAGATTTTTAAAAATTTATCTAAGCATATAAACTTATTTTTTATAGGCCCAGTTGGGTCAAGTGCCTGTCTTGTCAGCTGAGGAAATATTCGTCCCCATTTTGAGTGGTTCTCACGCATGACCCTGAGGTCCTTGTGCTGTCACGGATGTGTGTGGTGTGTTGCATGTTGTATAGTTTTTCCACATCTCCAAATTTAGCTCTCAAAAAAGTTTCATTGTATACTCTATGACCAGTACCACTGGAAATTATATTTAAGCGGAGTCCACGTATCCTGAGATTTGGAAAAAAGATAAAAGTCAAAGAAGTGAGAAAAGTTTAACGTCAAAGTAACTGGAAATGCCTTTCTCCTCCTGGTGAGAAAACCCAGAGAAAGGCAGGCCACAGTCCTTCTGGGACAGGTGCTGCAGAGGAACCCCTGGTCCTGGCATTCGGTGACACACACTGCCTGCTTCCTCCTGTTCTTTTCAGTTCTCCCTGACACGATGGTATATTAGAATTTTTTTTAACAGGCCCAAAGTTGATGTAAGAATTTTTAATTAAAAAGAAAATGAAATATTTTACTTGGGAAGTTTTAGATATTTGGCTTTTCCATGTACACATGGAAGCAGAGTGTGGCATGATGGACAGTGGAGACTGCAGGGTGTGGGGCGAAGGGTGCAAGGGGGGGGTGAAGGTTTCTTGGGGAGTAACTGGAGCGTTGCTCCAGTGATGGATGCACTGAAGGCTCTGACTTCACCACAATGCCAGGTATCAACATAGGAAACTGCACTTGTACCCCAAGAACATATACAAATTTTAAAAATTAATTAAAAATATGGATTCAAATAAAAACTAAAAATTGGCCAGTCAAAAAATAAAAATAACTATTTGGCTATTCTATTGCTGCTGCTGCTGCTGCTACCTTAAACTTGTATAATTTATTATCCATTGATTTGTTCAGTGCTCAACCTTGAGCTGCTGATTAGACACAGGTCCTGTGCTGGCCATAGCTCTTCAAGGAGCCTTGCCCAGCACAAGCACAGCCCCTCCACCTCTTCATTACTTCATATACATTTCCAACAACGCTGTGGGGAAGGCAGTGGATAAGTTTGGGGTTGTTGTTGTTTTTTTTAACTAGAGTTTGTATCAGTTATCATTTGTTCCAAACAACTCACCCTGAAACTCAAACTTTTTTGGCATCAGGGACTGGTTTCATAAGACAATGTTTTCACAGACAGGAGGCGGAGAGGTGGGTGAGGTGGAGGGATCGAGGATCATCAGGCATTAGATTCTCATAAGGAGCGTGCAACCTAGATCCTTGCATGTGCAGTTCACAATACGGTTCATGCTACTGAGCATCTAATGCCGCTGCTGATCTGACAGAAGATGAAGTTTCACTGTTTGGCGCTCACATCCTACTGTGCAGCCCAGTTCCTAACAGGCCATGAATCAGTACCCATCCACAGCCCCGGGTCTGGGGAACTCTGGCTTAAGGCAAAAAGCATTTTTTTAGCTCCACTTCTATGAATCCAATAGGCAGAGTCCTCTGCTCTGGGCTGGTTCTGCTCACATCGGCCAGCTCACTAGTGAGGGAACTGGCGGCTGACTGACCTAGGCTGGTCTTGCTCCTGCCTGGCCAGGATGGCAGGGAGAATGTGCCGCACCCACCTCACCCTCCAGCAAGCTCACCTAGGCTTCCTCGATGACAGAGTTCCAAGAGCAGGCACAGGAAAACCACATGTACAAGCACAGTCTCGCTTGCTTGTCACAGTTACTAAAGCCCGTTGGTCAAAGTGAATCACGTGGTCTAGCCCAGAATCACTGTGGCAAGGGACTGTTAAAGAGTGTGAGTGCAGATGATGACAACAGTGGCCATCTCTGCAACCCATTAGAGCCAAGAGTGGTTTTCCTAAGGTCACACAATTTGTGTGTCACGTGGACCATGGTTTATAGAGCCTTGCTGTCAGTGGGGCAAATAAATGCAGGGAAGAGGGAAGTAATGGAGGTGGGAGGTGGGGAGGGTATGCAGGGGAAGATGATTAGGAGGTTGCACAGAGTTGGGGCATGGCGGTTCACTCCTGCAATCCCAGCACTTCAAGTGACCTAGGCAGGAGGATTGCCTGAGTCCAGGAGTAGGAGACCAGCCTGAGCAACATAGCAAGACCTCGTATCTCAAAAAAAAAAAACAAGCCAGGCATGGTGGTGCATGCCTATAGTCCCAGCTACTCAGGAGGCTGAGGCAGGAGGATGGCCTCAGCACAGAAGCCGCGGCTGCAGTAAGTTATGATCCTGCCACTGCATTCCAGCCTGGCCGACAGAGTGAAAATCAAAAATAAAAATAAAGTTGAACAGAATACCTCAGACCAAAAAGTAATTTTCTGGTTAATGTGGTTATGGTGGTGAAATCAGCTGAACAATTGCACATTCTTTTATACAATGTTAATCAGCGGTAGAGGACTCAACTTACCAACAATACAAACAGGAAGATAAACCTTCAACCCATCTTTCTACCTCCTCTCATCCTTTTCCCATTTCCCCAGGGTCACATCTCAATACAACTTTGCAGAGTAGAGCAGGAGTCCTTTATTTCTTTTGCAAGCGCACACAATCTGTAACTGGGTTTCACAAAACATCCATTAAACCTGGTTTAAAAATGATCATTAGCATAAGGAATACATTAAGATATCAAATAGTCAACCTGGAAATATTTATTTTATCATCAAAGTCATTGATGGGACCCGGAGTGTCGAGTCCAGCAGGCTTCCTTTGTTTCCTCAGTTTTCTGTTACTCTCCCTTCTCATTCAAAACATTATGACTCTACCCACAGGTTTGGGAAAGTCAGCAAGCATAGATACGTAAGAGGGCAGTGGAGCCAAGCTCCCTAGGGGCACCCCTCTGGCCCTCACTAACTCATCCCTGAGTAGGCTGTTGATGGTTTGAGGCTGCCATCACTTCTGTAAAGTGGGGACGCGGTACTAGCTCAGGCTAGTGAAGGATGGAACATAGCCAGTGGGGTATGCAGCACAGGGCCTGGGCTGCTGTAGATGTTCTTTAAACGATCATCCCTACTATGATTAGTAGCATTGTAGCTACAAGACAAGTAATTTTTTTTTTAATTGGAGTCTCACTCTGTCGCCCAGACTGGAGTGCAGTGGCACGTTCATGGCCACCCCAGTGCCAACCTAATGGGCTCCGGAGATCCCTCCATCTCAGTCTTCCAATTAGCCAGAACTACAGGTGCGCTAATTTTTTATTATCTGTAGAAATGAGCTCTCGCCAAGTTGCCCGGGCTGGTCTCAAACTCACGGGCTCAGAAGACAAGTAATTTAAGGTGGGGTTGGTTCACAGACTGAGACTGTAGGGGAAACTAGATCTATATCTATATCTAAGATTCTTTTTGTCTGTTTATTTTCTAAAGTTCATTAAATCTTATTTACACCAAACCACAGGAGCTACTTCCTGGTGTCCTCTGATGTATTAATTAGCTAACCCAGGCCCTTCTTACATTCCCAGCTTCTCTTCCTGCTCAGAGGACAGATGTTGTTGACCTTCCTTCATGCCCACCAGGAAACTGCCCTACTCATCCCAGAGTCACTGACCATCCTTCCACATGTGCTCAAAAACATCACAGGAATGGAAAAAGTCGGGCTGATAAAAATGCTGTCTAGTTCTTTGCTCAAAAAAGGCACCTCTCTGAATAAAGACTAGAGATTTCACGACTAATATTCTTCTTGGAAAAAAAAAATCATGTTTTCATGCAAATACAAGGAAGAAAAAGAAAACCCTATGCAAGAGGTAAGTCCTGTTCCTCTTCAGATTCCCATTGTTTCTTAAACAATACTGTGCACATGTTTGTTGATACAGTAAGTGGTCCCTGAAAAACTCAAAGACCTCTGAGAAAATTATTATTAATTTTTTTCAATTTCCACTTTTGCAATTTAAAAATCTCAGATTCACAGCATTAAAAAGAGGTTCATAGCATCACATGGTGCTTGCACAGTAGAAACTTCACAGTGGTCTACTTCTGACTTCTGAAAATGTCTCAGATATTTTCATAAAGGGCTTTTTTGAAAAATAAATATCAATAATTCAAAAATCTCTACACATATATATTATATATGTATATAGTAAAACTAGTTGTGTCCTCCTAACACAAAAGCAACAAATATGACCTGATTCAGAAACTTGGATGAAAAGGATCGTCTGTGTAAAATTGTTCAGGACACACCAAAGCCTATTCCAGTTAAAATTACTCTCTCCAACAATTCTTACTATGATTCTCATTTGCTTAAATTAACTCATCAACTCTTATAATAATAACTCTGGGCTAGGTTACGCAATAAGTCACTATTTATATGAATATATCAGTATTAATTAATTTATCCAAAGAAAATGAACAGACTAGGGTTTTTTAATTTAATGTCAAACAGTGAGGATACAGAGATTTTGAGCATATCTGATGGAACGTCACCATGGTGAGTTTTAAGCAAACAGGTGACAGTGGAAGGTCATGGACACAGTCAATGTGATGTGACAGACACTCAGGTGGTAGTTAGACAACTTTCTCTAAGCCTCAACTTCCTCCTTGGTAAGATAGAAATAATTATATCCTGCTTAACTCACAGATTCACTGTGTGAAAATTACATTTAACAGTATTGTTGAAAGATGTCAATGTTTCATTCAAATGTAAAAAATTAAGAAATGAGTCTTTGAGGTGGTGTCAAAGGGTCATGCGGAAAAAAAAACATGCATTAGGATGTGATGGGAGTGTTGATACAAGTAAATCAACACATAGATACAGCAGGCGCCAAAAAAAATGTATGTACATTTAAGTATGACGTTCACCCAAAAGATGGCACTAATCAACTGAATGCTAGCATAACCACATGACAGGCAGGACAGTCAAAGAAAATGGCAGAAGCACGGTTAAGCAAACATCATACTACACATTGCTACCATAATTCAATTCGACTTCAAAAAGTAATACATAGATAACATCTCTTAGAATGTGTATACATTTTTGGCACCCCCTGTATATAAGAAATATCATTACTGAAGTTTTGCTTGAAATTACTCCTGAAAAACATTATAGACATTGTATTCAAGGACATTAAAAAAGAATAAAAATAAGACAAGTTGCTGCATTAAACAGTTTCTCTAACTTATTCCTAAAGAACCCTGGAGACATGAAAGTCAGTTTATTTTCTTGATCTCTTCTTTTTTTAAAAAAAAAAAGACAACTGCTAAAAAGAATGTGGCAGATTTGTAAGCCCTGGCATGCACAAATGCCCATGAGATGTGAAACAGAAAAAAAGCAAGCTGTGGACCAGTACTCATATATAGAGTCCATGATTTATATGTCATGTTTGTAAATACAGACAAAAAGCTCTAAAAACCACACTGAGCTGTTAATAGTGGTTACCTCAGGGGGAAGAGCAGGGTGGGTAAATATGGTACCGAAAACTTTCTCGATACTTTTACATTATTAGAAATTCTGCAATAATGACCTTTATGGTTTTAAAAATTTGCTATGCTAGACATAGTCACAGTTTTCAGTGGAAGGGGGAATGGAAGGGGAGTGTGAGGTCAGCTGAGCCTTGAAGACTAAGCAAGAGTTTATCAGATGAAACTCAAAGAGATGGCATTAGCTTCAGAGTGAGCTTATTCAGGAGAAGGCCTGGGGGAGAAAGCAAACTTATGCTGGGTGGCCTTAGGGGAGGGAGCGAGTTTATGCAAGATGAGCTTGGGGAAGGGAGCCAGCTAATGCTGAGTGGGCCTGGGAGAAGCAGTAAGTGTATGCCTGTGAGGGCCTAAGGGAGGAAGCCTGTTTATGCCATGATCCTGGTGGGGAGGGAGTGAGTTTATGCCCATGAGGTCCTGGGGGAAGGAGCGGGTTTATGCCATTGAGGACCTGGGGGAGGGAGCCTGCTTATGCTGGCAAGGGCCTGGGGGCAGGGGCAAATTTATACCATGGAGGAACTGGGGAAGGGAGTGAGCTTAAGTCAGAGAGGACCTGGGGGAGGGAAGTCTCCAACACTGCAGTAAGTTGGCAAAAGCAAAGCTTGGGGTAGATGCTGAAGAGGAGAGGACAGTGACAGCAGAAGGCAGGTGACTTGTGCGAGACTTTAAGGAATTTGAACTTTATTCTGAGGCACTAGGATGCCACTGATCGATTTGCATCATGGAAGTCACATGTTCCAGTTTGAGAGGAAGACACCACTGGAAACACTGTGGAGGACATAGTGGATGAAGGAATGGAAATTAGGAAGCACTTTCCATAATTGAGGAAGAAGTGTTGAAAGTCAGAACTCATAGAAGAAGGAAGTGGTAAGGTACATATTGTGATAGGCATGTTCACAGTACTCTTAACATGGGGAAAGGATGGGGAATTAGGTCAGATGAGCTTGAAGACCAGAGAGGAGTGGGCTAGAAGGAATAAGTTTAAGAGATTTATTGTGCCACATGGTGACTATGGTTAATAATAATGTATTTGTGAAAATCAAAAATTAGAGAGTAGATTTTAAGTGTACTCATCACAAAAAAATATGTATGGGAGGTTGCACATATGTTAATTAGCTCAAGGTAGCCATTCCACAGTATTTTAAAACAACATGTTGTACACAATAAATATATACAATTGTTGTCAATTTAAAAAGAAAGAAAAAGTCTTGAGGAAAAAATTAATTAATAAAAAGAACTGTTGAAGTCCTGAACTAAAACCATGGGAAGGGCAGGACAGATGCTAGAATACATGGATTAGACTGTTGGTTATTTGAGACCAAAGTTCATTCAGGAGATGCGGCTTTAAAAATCACAGAGGATTAGCTTAAACCAGAGTTTCCCAATTTCTTTATCCCCATTCCCCATTGCAATCTTTAAAAAAATCCATATTATCAGTACTCAGTTATTTTTTATTGAGTAATATTAAACTTCATCTTAGGCAGCAAAATCACAGGTCTGATGGACCACTTTTTCTTGTTTGTTTTTCTAGTTTTTTTTTAATGTTTATATATTTGGGGGTACAAGTGCAAGTTTCTCACATGTATATATTGCATAGTGGTGAAGTCCGGGCTTTTAGTGCACCCATCACCCAAATAGTGAGCATTGTAGCCAACAGAAAATTTTCCAACCCTCCCCTCCTACCCTTTTTTTAGTCTCCAATATGATGGACCATTTTTTCTAGCATACCTTAATACAAATTACATTTAAAATTAAAATAGTATCATTTTGTGTAGCAACTAGGTCTTCCCAAAAACCACCAAGGAAAATACACCACACTTTAGGAAACACAGGACCAGTCTAAAATTTTGAGTCTACCGTAGTCAAACCCTTCCTCTGAAACAAGCTGCAAAGATGTGATACGCGATTTTATCAAGTCCTAGTGGTGTAGTTTTTTTTTTTTTGTCTGACCAGTTGGTGAGTTGAGCCCCCAAGAGATGTTGCAGTTCCCAAAGCTGCACTGTCTGCACTGCTAGCTCAAGAGACATGCGGTGGCTGGGGACAATTATGTCCCCATAGGGGAATGTGGTACACCCCCCACCCCAGAACTCAGAGATGCCATCAGCTGCAGAGCCCCAAGGAGTGTTACAGCTCTCTTAGTTTGGGGATCGGTGAACCAAGCCCTGAGAAGTGTTTATACCTCTGCCAGTTTGGCCAGCCTCCGAGAAGTGATTATGGCCTGTAGGCTTGGTGGGCCAGCAACCCAGGCCTCCAAGGAGTGTTGAAGCTCCCTTAGCTTGGCGAGTCCCCCTCTTGCAGCCCGGTGTATGCAGCTCCTCTAGTTCAGCAGCTCTACTAGTTCCAGAGTTCTGGTTCTTGTCTCATGCCAAGGAAGAATGAGGGCAAAGACTGAGTAAGTAGGCATTTATTAGAAGACAGAAATGTTCCCAGCAGAGAGAGGGGACTTCAAGGAGGGTTGCTACCCAAGGCGGAAATCAGGGGTTTATATAGTCTTAAGAGCATTCTGATTGGATTGCGGTAGCACCCATCAGAAAGAGGCACCATGCTGTAGGATTGAAATGCACCAATCAGGGGGAGTCAAAAAGGGCCATTTAAAAGGAAACTTGCAAAAGAGGCAGAATAGGTGTTCTCACTCCAGTCCCTGGGGCCTACAGCGGAAGTTTTTTGTTTTGTTTTGTTTTAACTTTTAATTTTTTTATTTTAAAGATGTGGGGTACAATTCAGGGTTAGGTATACAAAAGTTCATTTTGTAGGTACTCTTGTTGATGAGGTATGCTAGAAAAAATGGTCCATCATATTGGAGACTAAAAAAAGGGTAGGAGGGGAGGGTTGCTACCCAAGGCGGAAATCAGGGGTTTATATAGTCTTAAGAGCATTCTGATTGGAT
>CAUYQG010224644.1:0-31561 GCA_963574415.1 Tarsius wallacei | reverse complement strand
AACATATCAAACGTGGACTAAGAATTTATATAACATATTAAACGTGAGCTAAGAGGGGGCGTATAGAATACAGTGCAGCAGACGTGAGGTAGGGGTTCACAGCAAATATAGTTTTTCTAAGTTTTCCTGGGTACTTTAAAGCTAACATTATTTGAGCTAGTGAGCTTTAAAAATATATGTATTACTTTATTTAAAAAAATAGGACAATCAAATTAAAAAATAGTTGTGAGATTTAAGATTATATAATTTTAAAATGGTGTGGAAATTTGGAATATGCAGAATTTAATGTAAATGTTTCAATGATTGAATTATTTTAACCACAAATTCAGTTCCAGTCATAAGGCGATTTTGAAAGCTATTCTAAAATCATAGAAAAGTAAATTCAAACATAATTCCTACAGTTATTCCAAGAAAAATAAATAATATAAAGTATATGAAATATTTTAAGAACTAATCTAAAATAACACTAATAATTTGGCTACCCATCCAGAAGTTGAGAAACTTAAAACTTGAGAAACTTTGAAACCAAGGGGTTTAGCCATTGAACACAAAACCACTAGTTCATGGGTTTCCCACAGAAACAGCTTGCAGCTCACAGGTAAATGTTGAACGCACATGAGGAAATTCACCTCCTGAAAGGAAGTAGACAGAAAGACCCCTTTTTATGTGAAAATTATGTTAACATTATCTTAGGAGATATTCCAAAAATATTTGCAAATATTTCCTAAGGTGGATTGTATAGCAAATGATAAACTATCTACAGACGGTTTTTTTTTTTTCCCATCAATGAAACATCAAAGAAGTGTGACAAAGAGAGACAGGTGTAAATCCAAGGTATTAGTGGCACAGAACTGCAAAAAATGTCAGACTAAGTAGAGGTTCTTGAAACAAGGAAAGAAGAGAGGGAAAAGAAATATTGTTCAGTAACTTATGGCAAAGAAAAAACAAAAGGAAGCTACAGATTCAGAGACTAAGAATTTTAGAAAAAATTATAGAAAGAATCTGACAAGAAAGACATTAATATACCTGTCAATGACAACAAATGCTGCCTCTCAAAGTTCTGAGGACATAGGAGAGAGTGAATCCAGAGTGATAATCCTCCATTTCCCTTTACAAATGCAGGACCAGAAACACCACAGAGGAAATACCCAATGCAGATGAATACAAACAGGAAAAAAGTCACATTTCCTCAATCACTAAATTTCCTTCAGAATTGCATCAAGCTGCCACATATTTGCATCCTTTATCTACCCACCTTCATTTTCCATGCCCTTGGGTAAGCATTTTGTTCTCTTTGACATCACTCCATCTTGCTCATCCTTTTCATCTCTTTCTCCTTTCAACTGTTATCTGTTAAAGAGATCCAATGCCAGACAGCATTGTGTTTTAATGCAGTACACCTTCCATTTTGTGTGAAAAAGTTGAAGTTGAAGTGTAATAACAGGAATTCTGTCTTCCATATTTAGCATTAACACAATGGCAAAAAAGGCAGAAGCATACCATTCCAATTATATCTTTATAAGGAAAGATCATGACTATTTTTCTCAACAGTAGCAAAAAAAAAAAAAAAATCAGCTGATACAACTAAATTAGAATATTGGTTACATTACTTAGGGTGATCTGTCTTATATAATGCTTAAGAAGACAAACTGTAACACTTCCCTGGGTCTTCGAGTTTAGATTTAGACACATGGAAAATAATGGTAAATTTCAGTAAAGTCTAATCAGAGGAAATCATTAGATTATTAAATGTCAGCGCATTATTAGAATACTGTCTTTTTATATACAGAAAAATATGCAACATGTAAAATAACTTGTATCACACTATCTGAAATTTTCTTATCATTTAAAAGTACAGATTTCATATTATAATAGTAGTAATAATAATAAAAACAATGACAAGAAACATAGTCAAATATTCTATCAAGTACTTTATGACAGAACATGGATAGAAAGGGTTCATTCTATTAAGAAGTACGTTTTATTAAGATTTCTTATAAAAAATATTTTTAAATCATGTATTTTAAAAGATTAAGAGATTGATACTAGCTACATTTCTATTTTTATGATAGTGATGGTGTTCTGGATATGCTACCCAAAATATGGCACCTTGGCATATCAATATTTTAAGCTAAAGATATTTGAGGAAACCACAGAAGCAGGAAGTTCTCTTTCACCTTCTCCTCACACTTCTCCCCTGAAGCAGGTCATAAAACCTAAGAAGGATTTTCTGACCTTTCCCGTAAATAGTCATAAGACCCTCATGTGAGATATGCTGTTCCCATACCCAAGGGAAAGGAACGTTCTTCTGTCTGAAGACAAAGGTCACAGAGAAGAATCTGAACAAACAGGCCTTGCTCATGTAAGGGGAGGGGAAACTTCCCCTCTCCCTCTGAAGGTCAGAAGCTGCTGAAATAAACTGACAAAAGATTAACAGGAGAAAATTCATACACATTTATGAATGTGCAAGAGTGCATGGGAGCCACAAAAGAAACAAAACTCAAAGAGAAGCCAGATGAGACTCTTCATAGGGGAGGGGGAAATTGGGGATGTAGATTTTTAGAGAGTAATAAATTATTTTCAGGGGAGTTGAATAGGCCCAAGGAACAGACAATAGTTTGTAAATGATTCTCTCTAGAAAGTGAATGGATCAAAGAACAGACAATGGTATTTGATAAAGTCTGTCGAGATGGGGTTACTTTCCTCAGTCTTCCTTCCTGTAAAATGAGTTTAACCTTCCTGGGCTAATGGAATCTCAAGGAAGGAATTGAAGGCAATTGTGTTCCATATGGAGAAGCTTCAGATGAAGGAACTTCAGAAAGAGAGTTCAGTCCGCTCAAGGAAGAAAAATAGAAGGTCAGAAAGTTCTTCGTTCTTAGGCTGTTTCTAAGACCTTTTAAACTTTTTTTAGTTCAAAGTGCTCAGGATGCCAGAGCACCATACTTCAGAAGCTCATTTTCTGAGTTTCAACACTGAGTTTCCCCCAGGTTATTACCATTCGACTGAAAAGGTTGAGGAAACACTATCCTGAAATATGGCACCTTGACATTTGAGAAAACAGCAGAAGCAGGAAAATCACTCTTTCCTTCCCCTTGCCCTCTTTCCCTAAAGCAGATCATAAAATTCAGAAAGGTCATTCTCTGACCTATTCCCCTGCCTTCCACCCCTGATGCAGGTCATTAAGACCCTCATTGGAGAAGTGCCCTCCCTGTACCTGGAGAAAATCCTTATCTCTGAAAACATGGGGACACAAAGAAGAATCTGAACAAATGGGCCTTGCTCACCTCCCCCCAGTTTATTGTCATTAGATCATACATTTTCGTCTCCTAATCATATTTCTCCATGACCGTTCACTATTCATGAAATCTAGCATAAAAATAGACATTGACCTGCTTATTTGGGTCTTCATTCCCTTATGAAGACTCACTTTTGTGTCACATAAAACTTATATTGAGTAAATTTGTATGTTTTCCTCTTGTTAATTTGTCTTTTGTTATATGAACCTATGATGGGAACAAAAGATGTTTATTTTTTCCTATAAGAACATACCCTTTTGTCCTATCATATAGCTCATGACGATCTACTCTTCATCAAACCTACTATAAAAAACACTCGGGCTTAACTGTTTCTTTGAGGACGGTCTTCATTTCTTTATGAGATCTCTCCTATCATGTAAAACTTAAATGAAGTAAATGTGTATGCTCTTCTCTTGTTAATGTCTTTTATTTTTAAAAGCCTGTTAGAGTATGTCCCAGCCAACAGACAAAATGGACTCCCTGTGGATAACTGAGATGTTCAAAGTTAAAGTGGAACCAGGTGACCAAAGCTGGGTGAGAGGGTGGTCACATACTGTGTGTCCCCAGAAAAATGCCGTAAATGTGTCACAGGACCTTCTACAATCAAGCCAAACCAGTCCCTGTGGTCAGTGCCAGGAGAGACTGCAGCTGGGAAGTTTCCAACTGACCACTAACAGATCACCTGGCACAAAACAACTGACCACCTGAAATCAGCTAATTAGGAGACTGGCGATTTGGGGCATCAAGGTCACCCAATCCAGGCTCTGGTCCTCACTCCCCTCAGTCCTCTCACTCCCCTCCCCTGCTGTAAGGTTTTTGCCTTTATAATCATGAACTCTGCAATACACCCTGGGACCACACTTTCCTTTTACACGAGGTTGCATAAATCTTTTTTCTCTACTGATCCTTCGGTTATTAGTTATCAGGCCTCAGCTGTGAACCTAGGATAGGAAGACAAAAAGACTTTTTTCTCCTCTACAACATTAAAGAATTCCACCCCACATACCCACTTGACCTTGGAAATGGTGGGAGTCAGCAACTTAATTGCACACTTGTTTCCATGAATTCTATAGAAAACTCTGATTATCAAAATATATGACCCACTTATAAGGAACATACAGTCAGCCCTCCCATGCAAAAGAGAGGCCTAGTCAAGAAAAAGCCCTGATGTCAAAATAAAAACCAGTGCTAGTCTTGTGTACACATCAACAAATTTTAACTATTAATGTGAATGAAATATCAAGGCTCCTTGGGGATTGGGGAGAAAATTCAATAAAATGAACATGAAGACTAAAACTGTAAAATGGATAGATGATATTCAGAAACACTAGAAAACTTCAGGATACAGCAGATAGCATTTTTTTAAAAAATGTCTAATTATTGCACTCCAAGATATTATGTCCACAAAGCAAGAAAGTGAATAATGAAAAAGAAAAAATCAGAAAGTAGAAAATTTCTGGTGAAGAAAATTACCTAATACACAAAGATAGAGAAAACAGGTTGAACGCAGAGGTTGGTAAATTTTCTTTGGAGAAATCCTGGGATTGGCTTTCTAGACTGTTTATTAACTGGGTTCTTTTGCAATACTAGAGGTGCTGAAATGCAAATTTTTTTTTCTGGATAAAAAATCCCCGAAGCTTACAGATTATGAGTATTAACAAATTTCAATGTAATCCAGAAATCTTACATCACCACAGCCTAAAAGGTCCAGCTTCTTGAATGCTCCCTGGTATGACTGACATGCCACTGGTTTCCTTATTGAGTTGAATAAATCTTTGACATGTTATTTTCTATTTTCATGAGAATAATGTTTTTTTTTTTTTTTTTAACCTTTTACAGTTACAAAGTCATTTATTCTGATACCTAAGTGTACTTACCTGATAGAGTCAGAAAAAGACTACATTGCCAGAAAAGTACACCTCATGGGCTATGGAATTCCCAGATAAGTCTTCTTGCTCTCAGATGAAACCTAGAACCTCAAATGTGCTGAATCACTTGTTAATTTTTGTTTGTTTATTTTTCCTAGGGATTATGTGCTTTTTGACATTGTGTAGAATTTGTGCAGGGCTAATATGTTTTTTTCCCCACGGGTGGCTGCAGTGATTGGGAATTTGGTTTTATGACTTGACCATTTGAAGGTCTCCATCAGAAAGATGAAGGTCAACTGTTTTCTGTTAGGTGAGAGATAACCAGGAATCCCATTTGCCTATCATTTTGTTTTTGTTATCTACTTTTGAACTCAAGTCTCTTAAAAGTGCTGTAGCCACTAGAAAGAGAAATAGCATATTGACATCAGAACTGGTGAGTCTTTGAATTTGCAGATTACTTCTGACCTGTGAGTGAAGCTGGAGAACTAAAACTGTAAACTCTCTAAGTGCCTGTGATTTAGAAGTATTTACCTTTACCAGTGTGAGAGTGACAACTTTTGCTACTGCCAGAGGGTATTAATAAATTAGATTATTAGGTTTCTTAAATAAAAGTAGCTCTGTTCTAATTGCTTCACAAAGATAAATACCTTTACACATAAATCTGATGTTGCTACAAGTGACAGAAAGAAAAGTGAGTTTTGAATACCTTAAGAATGACAGATATCTTTAAAACAAAACAAAACAAAACAATTGTTCTTACAGAAACCACTAGTTTAGAAATGTTTTAAAGACCCAAGCTCACAGAATTAGAGTGAATCTTTGGATAAATCAGGTTTATTTAACACTTTCGGTTTAAAAATGTCAGTAATAGCTTTATGTCTTTGACTTGTTTAATACGTTTTACTTTTTAAAATATTTGGTCTTATTTTTTCATGAGATGAGTTAATTTGAATATTCTAAATGTTTATATTGGTTCACTGATCCAATAAGCTAAATTTCTGCTGAAGAAAATTACCAATACACAAAGATGGACAAAATAGGTTGAACACAGAGGTTGATAACTTTTCTTTGGAGAAATTTTGGTAAATTTTCTTTGGAGAAATCTTAAAATAATGTTTAAGATTGTAAAAAATGGTAAATTGTATCAAACTAAACTGAACACATAATTATAACAAATTTTTTTACAAAAGTAATTTCGATTTGTAATGGCAGCCTAAACATAATTTTTGAGATTCTTAGGTAACCTAAAACTATGGGTTAACATTAAATTGAGTTATTAAATAGATAATTACTGGAATCTTAATTTCAGAGTACAAGTTAGTATTAAAGCACTGATTACTAAGCAACATTTTATGTTATATAGTTTTTCTTTTTAGTTTTACATGCCATAAAGTGGCTACATCTCTGGGTCATGATACTGAATAAGCTCATGTTTGCAACTTTCCTGGGGTCAATATGACTTGTGTGGCTGCGGTAGGGCAGATTTGTTGGTCTGCTAAAGTACATGTACATGACAAATCTCAGCTATTCATTTAATTTGCTGTGTGGAATTGAAGATAGTTACTTTGGTTAAAAGTTATAGCTAATACAAGTGGTTGAGACTATATTGAAGACAATGGTGGCAGTGACATATAGATATATAGACAACATAATAAAATGTGTTTGTGTTTATCAAGATAAAAAGAGAGTAGTTTTGTCTTAAACTGTCTGTGGTCCAGGATGTGAAAGAGGATAGTGAAACACAGAACTGGAATCACTATGGAAAGTTGTAGATGGTTTGCAGAAAGGAAATTTTTATTCACTTTTGTTTAACATACCTGAATATAAACTGAGCGCAGTGGCTCATGGCTGTGATCCTAGCACTTTTGGAGGCTGAGGCAGGAGGACTGCTTGAGAGCCCAGGAGTTCAAGACCAACCTAGGTAATGTAGCAAGACCTCGTCTCTACAAAAAATAAAAATAAATAAAATAAATAAATAAATAAAATTATCCAGGCGCAATGGCATGCGCCTATAGTTCCACCTACTCAGGAAACTGAGGCAGAAGGATCGCTGAGCCCAGGAGGTCTAGGCTGCAGTGAGCTGTGATCCATGATCATGCCACTGCACATCAGCCAGCCCAACAGAGTGAGACTCCAACTCAAAAAAAAAAAAAAAGAAAGAAACAACAAACAAAATAAAAAAAACTCCATATATTAAATTTTGAATTTTTTTTTTTTTTTTTGAGTTGGAGTCTCACTCTGTCACCCAGACTGGAGTGCTCCCAGCCACTGCAGCCTCAACCTGCTGGGCTCCAGCAATCCTTCCAAGTAGCTGGAACTACAGGCGCGCACTACCACACCCGGCTAATTTTTTTAAAAATTTATTGTAGCGATGAGGTCTCGCCAAGTTGCCCAGGTGGGTCTCAAACCCATGGGCTCAGGCAATTCACTCACCTCGGCCTCCCAAAGCGCGGAATTACAGACTGAGCCACCGAGTCTGACCCTGAATTATTGTTAAGTGTATATTCTGAAAAGAGTAAGTGAATGTGTTAAAATTTAGTAAAAGATCTCTCTGTTTTGATGGGATTATTAAATTTTTTAAAAACCTATAAGGAAGGACCTAAAAAAAAGCTGAAATTTATTTATAAAAATTGTGTATTTATTCTTACTGTGGCAGAAAGGGAGCTGATAGCATTTAAAAGTATTCCCTTTGAGAGACCAATCGGTAAGCTCCGAAAATCTGCCAGACAGGTTTTTGCTTGGAAAAGCCAAAGAGCGGAGAATGGTTTTCTTGGAAATGCAAAAGAGTGACCAATTCACAAACTTATCCAAATCCCCTCTTTTTGAAATTGACAGTTTACAACCCTGCTTGCCATGCATTTCCTGGAGATCATTTGTTCTTTGAAAGATCTGATTTTGCTGAGTACAACCTTGTAAATTCCAAAGAAAATGTGTAATCACTCAACCAGACCACACCCCCTTACCTGAACTGGGGTATAAGACCCCTCTCCTCCCTTCCTGGGGTGCTCGGCTTGGGAGCATTAGCCCGCTGAGTCCACCGGTGTAAATAAAATTGCCACTTCCTATAATAGCCTCGGTGTCACAGCCTCTCTGTGTTCCTGCTATATTACATTTTAAACTTCAGACACTTTCAAAGTACTCTCCATTTGATGCAATACACCTATAGAGACACAGCTCAAAACACTTTTAAGCTCCTCCATTTTGATGCCTTTTAGAGCTTTTGCTGTTTTTTGTTTCACCTCTTCCACATCAGCAAAATGTTTCCCTTTGAAAATTTTTTTCATCTGGAGAACCAACAAAAAAGAAAAATGTCGTTCCAGGCAAGATTGGATGAATAGAGATTGTGGGCATGGGACTCATGCTACTTTTGGTCAAAAACTGCTGAGCACTCAGCGTGGTAGAGGCAGGTGCACCGGTAAATCATCCATTATAAAATAGGCAAACTCGTTAACAGAATCTCCAAAAAAAATTCACCAAAACTGAAAGCAGCCTCTTTCAACAACACTAGCTGGTACACTGAAGCCCATAAATTCCTAGAGGGGGATCTGTACTACAAGGGGGTCCTCCTCCAAAAGATAATTCTGTTTTTCTGTGGGGTCCTCCTTGTATATTTTTACCACCAAATATTATATTTGAGTTTCTCTCTGTTAAAATGATAAATTAGTCTTAGGATTTTAAACATGCAATAATAAATATATATATATTATATATATATATTTATATATTTATATATTTTATATATATATAAATTTTACTTTCTCTGTAACTTATCCAGACAGATGTGAAGTTTCAGGTCTCTAGCATAATTTTTCCTTCTTTGTGTTAACTCGTTAACTTTAACACACCCTTGATTACTTTAAATGACAGCAAAAACCATACACAAAAATACAATGAACAAAAGTTTCCCTTTTGTGAAAGACGAGAGCTCCTTTTAAAACTGTTCTCTTCTATGTTTACTGTAAAACATTCAATCACTTTGATTGAACAGGTATACAAGTATCATTTCTTAGTTGCCTGTGACCCTGTCATTATTAAAGGATCAAACCTCTTTTGACAACTTTTGACAACTCTTGTTTTTAACTTCTCAAGATCAGTTCCTAAATTAAAACTAACCTTAAGCAAAATTTCATGTTATCTTTCACAGCTAAAGCAACCTTTGAGATTTCCCATAGAGCCCCAGGAAAATCACAAAGATTTATTTTATCTTACAAAATGAGAATGGGTTCTAGAAATGACCAGGTCTGTTGGGCAGATTCCATATTTCTTAATTCCATATTTCTTACCATTGTAACAGCTACATGAGAAGAACTATCAAGTCAAACAGTCACATTTCTGAGGTTAAGTTTCTGGAAAAATGTTATTAATATTCAGAAATTATATCTTTTGGAGATTTGCTAATGTCCTCACTGTCCATAAAATATTTCTCTCCTCAATTAACATATTTCTCAAACTCATGAAATCGTTCTGTACTATACCCAAATAATTTTGCTTTTCATTATAATAATATTGGAATTATAATAAATGAATAGTCTCATTATCAAACAGGTTTCTCCTTCCTGACAACTACCAGAGGCTCTGCTATAAGTTACAAAATAGAATTTCTGCCTTCAACAAAGGATAGTCCTAGTGTTTCATGGAAGGGACTGTCTCAGGTAGCCAGAACTGTTGATATTTAAGTAGTTCAAAGAACATAGTCTTGGGTACAGAGTTTCAAACAGGCACTGCTTAGACAACTTTCAGACTGTACTCGCAAACTTAAAATTTCCTGGATTCTTGTCAGTCTTCAAGTAGACACACTCCATGAAAACTCACTACTAACCCAAGATTCTGTGGGGAAAAAAAAAAAATGAGTCATATAGACCTGAATACTTAAATTAAGGCAATTGTATTGTGGTTATTAGTTTGCAATATTTTAGCATTATATATAGTTTATATTATTTTATGTATGTATGAAAAGGCCCAGTCTCTTTCTTCTTATCTCTAACCCTCAATTTAGTAGACCATACTTTTAAAAACTGAAATGAACCATTTTTAAATGGTATCTGATTTCTCCCTATGTCCTCACAATTCCGAAACACATACTTTTTTTTTTAAACATATTTTTTATTTTAAAATTGTGGGATATAGTTAAGGGTTAGGTATACAAATGTGCATCGTTCTGGCACCCTTGTTAATAAGTGGTGTCTCCCCATCCCCAGACAGATATTGACTACCATTAGTCCCACCTCCCTTCCTCTCCCTACCGCCTCCCATAGTTTCCCACCACTGTCAGTCTTTTTCTTATAGTATATTATGGTAGATGTTCAAGGTCCACTATATGAGTGAGAACATGTGATACTCAGATCTTTGTTTCTGTGAGAGATCACTCAGTATAATAGACTCCAGTTCTATCCAGGTTGCTGTGAAATTCATGATTTTGTTCTTTTTTATGGCTGCATAGTATTCCATCGTGTATATGTACCACATTTTTTAAATCCAATCCTCTTTTGATGGACAGCAACACATACTTTTTTAAAGTCTCATTAGTTTTCATGGTTATATTACATAGGTTCAATAGGACTTATTTCTTTTTTAACAGGACATATTTGAACAAATTGACTGTTCACCTAAGGTCGTATTTGGGAATAAATCTCAATTATTCAGGTAGAACAAGCTTATGATTAAAGAACAAGAATGAACATTGTATGTGAAATCAATCTCCACAAAGCTCTGTCCTCCTAGCCCTGAAAGAAAACTAGTTTGGGCACTTGGCTTAGAGTCCAATATAAAAATGAGTAGTTTTCCTGGACACCAGAGTCCCAGGTCTATACCATCTGTGAGTGCAAGATCTCAGTTTCATTAATATTTCATAATGTACATGGTCTAAGTATACATGTTTGGACTTGAGAGCAGCAGGAAACAACATTTTCTTACTGTTATCCTCGCAAACCCACACTTTGGATTCATTGTCTCTTCATCTTTAGATGAAATCCTGGAAGGGACCCATAGTTCTTTCAGAAAATTCGAGGAAAAAAAATGTCCTCAGTTCACTATCAGGTAACAAAGAAATGGTCTCTTCTCTTAGGTAATAAAAGTTCAAACCCTTGACTAATGTAAAACCAAACTTGAAACTTCTTGTGGTTTTACGCTCCTCTCTTTTCCACATTGGGTTTCCTTCAGCATGGAAAGCACACTGTAGGCAGAAGTCTGGGAAGTTTCTTCTCTCTTCCCAACTCCAACTATCCCCCGCTGGTGAGAGGTTATTGGGGGCATTTCCATATCCAAGAAGTTGGTAACAACTGGTAGGAAATGGCAAGAAAATCCTATCTAACTGACTGGTACAATTGTATGCCTGTTCAATGGATGCTGGTCCCAGAGATGCAGAACTGCTGTGTTTTTCATTAGTGGGACACTTTACTTAATGGGTGCTTGGTGATCTCCGTTCCCTGGGGGTTCTCACATACATGCCCCTTTCAGGGGTGTTGACTCCTCCAGTTGGCTGCTTCTAAGACTCCCCTCTCTTTTCGGAAGATGCGCTACCCTTTTGGGTTGATCTCCCTCATTAAAGTGGGACACTTTAGAAGAACGTTTTCTTGTGACACCCACATTCATTTTACATGCTCTGCGCGCTACCTTTGCTTTGGCAAACATGAGTGAGCAGGAGGAAGCCAGTGGAGCTTCAATGGCTTGCTCTGCCTACCAAGAGAATCCTGCTGGCTCCAGCAACTTGCCTTCAGACTTTTCAGTCCTTTAGACTCATAGAACAGAGGCAAAACTTTCCAGATGACTTTCTCAGAACCTTCTGTCTTAGCTATGAGTGGAGGGAAATGTACCTTGGGAGGAGAGTTACACACACACACAGCACTATAGCAACTGTCTCCATAGAGATCAGTGCATCTACAAGTCCCTCTGACTTCTCTATTGTGCTCACAGGTAGAAATATGTGAATATGCTAGAGTGTCAAGATATTTCAGATGTCTTTAAAGGTGATCAACTTTTCTAAGATAAGAGGGTATTTGACTTTTGGAGGCCTTGACAGAACTCTGAGACAACAGAATCACACTTAACATTCTGCTACATTTGCTTCCTTGTGTCCCTGCAAACCCAAGTTATCCTTAAGTAAATCTCACTCCTATGCTTGCTGCTTACACATATTCTCAGTAGGTTGCAATGATCTCACAGTGGTCATTTCACTCTAGCAGGTCATGACTCCATTTTCCAGTCTAGGTCCTTGGGGAGCCCCAGATACATCTTCAGTGCTAGATTTCGATTCTTGGAAGATTTGGTGAGTGCTCCTATCATTTGTGTTTAAGAAATTGCAAATTAAAAAAACTGAGATAAACCACATACTTACTAGGATATAGTGTTAGAATGGCTAAACTCCTAAAATTTGAATGCCGAATGCTGGCAAGGTTGGAGAACAACAAAAGCTCTTACTTATTGCTGGTGGGAATGCAAAAACGTACAGGCTTTGAAAGAAAATTTACAGTTTCTTACAAAACTCTTACCATATATGATCTGGCAAATCCCAGGTATTTATTCAAATTATTAAAGAACTTATGATCATACAAAAATCTGCAAACACATGTTTTTAGCAGCTTTATTCATAGTTGCCAAAACTACAGTCAACAAAGTTGTCCCTCAATAGGTGAACAATTAAATAGATTATGGTACATTAATATAATGAAACATTATTTATCAGTTAAATAAAAATGAGCTATAAAGTTGCAGAAAAACAAAGCTGAACCTTAAATTCATATTTTAAGTAAAAGAAGTTAGTCTGAGAAAGCTATATAGTATGAGTTCAATTATATAATATTCTGAAAAATTAAAAAAACTATAGATAAAAAGAAGATCAGGGGCTTGTGGGGAAGGAGGATTAAATAGGTGAAACAAAGGGAGTGGTTTAGGGCAGTGAAAATATTCTGTATAATACTGTAATGCTGGATATAACGTCATGTATTTTTAAAAACCTATTGAACTCTGCAGCACAGAGAGTAAGTAATGCATGCAAAACTTTTTTTTAAGAGAAAGCATTTAGGAGGTTGGAGGATCCCAGGAAGGAAGGCAGACTGTGACAAAATAATCTAACTTTTTTACAAATGTATGAAATAATTGAACTAGAAATTGGTATCTATCAAACCAGTACCGTAGAGTATGCTTTTCTCTGGTTAGCTGACATCTGTATAAAGAAGAGACATCCATTTTTTTCCTTATGGAGGGGGTATACCTTACTTGAATTTTTAAAGATAAATATTGATTTTTGTTTTGGTTGTTATTTTTAAATAAAAGGACAGATGAAGAATCATACTGAATTGAGCGCCTGCAATTTTTGAACTCAATAGGGTTGTAAATAAGATTAAAAATACAAGATAAAGATTTCCAATTCACAGCACAGATACATAAAACTTGGTATTAAAAAAATTATAGTATATCATGTCAAGTACAATCCACTAGGAATAGTGATCTCCATATTCTCTGTCTTGTCTACTTTTAGATGGAGCTGATAGTAAGATATGTCTAATAATACCATCTACTAAGAGATTAAAATGAAAACTTCATAAAATTAGGTATATTTAAACCTTCATGACTATCTGCTTTGCTGCTTTTAAGATTCGAGTTTTAATCTTTTTTCAAGAGTTACTCAGTGCTTCTTAGATTTCATTTACAACTTTACAACTGGCACTGTGAGACTTAAAGCACAAAAAAGCACTCGAGTGATTTCGGTATAACTCACTTGCCACTGTATACTGCCTTCAGAACTTTGACTTGCATATCTAAAAAGAGAAAAATAAAAGTAACTCATATTTTAAAATTTGTTTACAATGAGTGTATTTTGCTTCCTTGAATTTATACATATTCTATATTTAGGCTTATTAATATTCCCTCCCTTGGTAACCAACTTCAAAATGTGTGTTAAAGCCCAAAGGCAGGTTTAAGAACATTCCCAGGTACTACACTGTATTGGAAAAATTAACATTTAGATTTTTAGCACTTCTAAATTTTCAGTTTGTGACTCATTGTGTCACTTAGTTATCTACAACAATAGTAGTGACAACAATAGAAAAATCACAAAATAATCAATGCAACGACAAAACAACAACACAAAAATTTAGTAACCAAAATATGATTGAATGAAATTTAAATCTTTAATGCAATTTCTCATGAAAACACTCAGTTTTATATTTTGTTTCATTTGTTTTTTAATTTTTATTTTAAAGATGTGTGGTACAATTCAGGGTTAAGTATACAAATGATCATTGTACAGGTAAAATTTGGGCCTCACTTTGGTCCCCACTTCACCTGGTTTGAGATCAGTACCCCTATTGATGAAGTGTGCCTACCCCACCCCCCAGCAGTTTCTCACTAATGCAAATCCCTTTATGATAATTGTTCATGGTCCACTTATGCGTAAGAACATGTGGGACTCAGTTCTTTGTTTCTGAGATAGATCACTCAGTATTATAGACTCTAAGTCCATCCAAGTTGCTGCGAGTTCATAATTTTTTCTTTTTTTATGGTTGTGAAATATTCCATCATGTATATGTACCACATTTTTTAATCCAGTTCACTTTTGGAAGGCAGTATGGTTGGTTCCATGTTTTTGCTATTGTGAAAATGCTGCAATAAACATGCGTGTACAGGTATTTTTTTCACAGAGTGACTTAAGTTCTTCTGGGTATATTTCCAGAATGAGGATTGGTGGTTCATATGGAAGGTCGATTTTTAGATATTTTAGGAATTACCACACTGTTTTCCACAGAGGTTGTACCAGTTTACAATCCCACCAACAGTGTAGAAGTATTCCCTTTTCTCCGCATCCTCGCCAGCATCTGTTGTTTTTTGATGGGATGGTGGCCATCCCAACTGCAGTTAGGTGGTATCTCAGTGTGGTTTTAATTTGCATTTCTTCGATGACTAGTGAGGCTGAGAATTTTTTCATGTATCTGTTGGCTGCTCATATGTCTTCTTTTGAGAAATGTCTATTCATATATTTTGCCTTTTTTAAAAATAGGGCTGTTTTTTTTCTTTTGGGCACATTTGAGTTCCTTGTAAATCTTAGATTTTTTTTTCCTATTCTGTGGGCTGTCTCCCCACGCTCTTGATTTCAGAGAGAGCATCTTGCTATATTGCCAAGGCTAGTCTCAAACTCTTGGCCTCTAGCAATTCTCTTTCCTCAGCCTCCCACAGTGCTGGGATTACAGGCGTGTGCCACAACACCCAGTCTAGAGTTATTTTTTCAATGTAGAACATCACTTTATAAAATTCCTCTTTCTCTCTTTTTTTTAAACCCTCAATTACTATCATGAAGAGGATACAGTTTCCTCACAACTCTCTTTCTCTCAAAATAATGTCAAAATAACCTTTTACCCATCCACCTTGTCCCTCTTTCCCCTTTCTCAACATTCATAGCCTAGCCCCTCTTATCCTTCTCTTGTGCTATATGTAGGGTGGGATTTCTTTCTGACGGACCAGGGGATGATGTCTGGCTCTCCTTGGCTGGATGTGTTTGTCCACTAAGATCTCTTCTGGCTAAGCTAATCAATTACCAGGAAGCAAGTACTTCAATGTTAAGATTCAACAGCTGTCAGCCATTAATGACCATGCTCTGGCCAGAGAAGGAAGGTGGAATAGTCACTGCTAGCCTTAAAAATGCCATCTTGGGCTCCCTGTCATTTTGTAAAGGCTAACTGAAATGGAAAATTAGTGGCAAAGTCCCAACTGTGGGAATACACCCTGTTAAGAAATACTTGGCATAGCAATCCTTATCCTAATCACGAGGTTAGGCCACTCTTATTGTAATCACAAGGCCCTTTCCTTGACTACTCCTAGCAATGAGATAGCTGCTAAATTTTTCCCACCCAAAAATAGCTAAAGTGCATCTCCCCCTGGCAACTAACTATACTCCCAACTATAATTGCCCCTAAGCTATAAGTGGAGTTGGGCTCCAGTCTCATTTGGTGACCCTCTCCACAGGTTTTTCTTTGGAATAAAACTGTGTTGCTGTTGAGCCATCTGCCTCTCATCTCCTTTCTGTTTGCTCATTTTCTTTCTTTCTTTTTTTTTTTTTTGAGTAAGCAGGATATATTGAGAGGACAGAAAATTTCCCGAGGTGGGAGGTGACCCAACGGGTTGCCTCTGTTGGCTCATGTTCTTGGCCTAACATTTGGTGTTGAAAGCTTGGAGTGGGGTTTAGGTCTCACCATGGGCAAACTCCTCAATAATGGCCCTAGCCCCATTTTCTTTCTCTCTCTCTCTCTCTCTCTCTCTCTCTCCCCCTCTCTCCTCTCCCCCCCCATTCTCCTTTAACTTGGGTGGCTCCAGCAGGACCTCCTCCATTGCCACATGCTTCATCTAATACCAGTCACCAACCCATGGGTGAGTTTTCCTATCCCCAAACTGGATTCCTCTCTCTTTTGCAAATTTCTGCTGAAAACCCCACTTCTGGGTGACCCTGTTCATTGCTTCAGGGGAACCCCCTTGAAGCAGCTACCACACTGACTCATAGGAACAGCTGAAGTTCATAGGGACACCCTGTCCTTTCACTGTTCCTCACGTTCCCGAGATTCAAATCATTCACCCTCCTAAATTTCCCCACTATGGGTCAGCCCCCTCTAAACCTTCCCGAGAGATTCCCTTTGGTTGTCTCCTCCATAAACTCCAAAAATTGGGTCTCACACTAAGACCAAAACACCTTGTTTTCTTCTGTAATATGGCCTGGACAATGACAATTGCTGGCCCGAAAACAGAACCGTTGACTTCCAAATTCTCCATGACCTCGACAACTTTCTTCAGTACAGTGGAAAATGGTCTGAGGTTCCCTATCCCCAAGCTTTCCTCTGTCTCCAATTCAAACCCTTTGTTTGTAAGTCTTGTAATTCCTATCAAATTCTCCTGTTAAACAAAAACCCCCAAATCCTTGCTACTGCAATTCCTCCTGTCAAATCGTCATCTGATTTTGATCATGCTGACGAACCCCCACCTCTCCCTCAATCACCTTCTCAGCCTCTGATTCCCCCTACTCATCACCACCCCTCTGCTCCTCCACTTCCCTGTTCTCAACCTTCCCCTGCACACTCATTCTCATACCCAAATCCCTCCATCTCCTATCTGCCCCCCAAATCCAACTCCTGTCCTTCCTTTCAGACAGGTGGTTGGAGATGAGGACATAGCCCGAGTTCATGTTCCTTCCTCCCTGGGTGACCTCTCCCATATTGAAAAATGTCTAGGCTCCCTTACCTCTGACCCTGCTACTTACCATAAGGAATTCCTCCATATTAACCAGTCCTATGGCCTAACCTGGCATGGCCTGTCTGTCATTCTTTCTTCTTCCCTTTCCCCAGAGCAGAGGAAATGCATCTGGGCAGCATCTTGATCCCGTGCTAACACCCTACATTAACAAGACCCAACCCGTAATCCTGTAGGTGCCACAGCAGTACCACGGCAGTGCCCCACACAGACCCCTCCTTGGATTACTGTATTAACTCCCCAAATAGACAAAAAAGGGGCCACATGATAACTTGCCTATTATCTGAAATGGGCAAAACAGCCCTAAAGGTAGTCAGTTTTGAAAAAAATAAAGGAAATTACTCAGGGTCCCAATGAAAATCTTGTCCTTCACCTCTCCTACCTTTCAGAGGCCATGTGTAAGGACACCACTTTTATTCAAGATTCTGACAAAAGCAAAATTTACTTACACTTATACTTCATCCCTCAATCAGTCACTGACATATGAAAAAAGCTGCCAAGGTTACAGAAGCGTCCTCAAACTCCATGTCAAGATCTTATTAAAACCACTTTTAAAGTTTTGACAATAGAGAGGAGGAGCAAAACACCCCCAAATTAAAGAGAGATCAGGCCAAATACCAACTACTAGCAGCAGCCATTCCACAGAGTTCCAATGACTGCAAAGCTCTCCAATCCTTGAGAAACACCCCGTCCACTGCCGGCACCATGCTTCAAATGTGGCCGGCCAGGACACTGGGCAAAAGCAAGCCCAAATCTTAGGCTGCCTCCTAAATCATGTCCTATTTATGGAGGGGGAAAGGGCACTGGAAGCTAGATTGCCATCAGCGAAACTCTCCATCCCGTTTGGTAACTTCTGACCCTCCCAGGTTTTCTCATCCACAATCAGATCTGCCTGACATCCTTGGCTTGGCTGCAGAAGACTGACAGGGCCCAGGGTTTGCTATCCCCACTGTCATCACCACCTCAGAATCCAGGGTAACACTGACAGTGACTGGTAACCCCATCTCTTTTTTATTGGATGCAGGGCTTCATATTCAGTTCTGCCAGAATACACAGGACCTCTCCTTAACTCCTCCATCTCTATTGTATGGGTAAGCGGGATCCCCTCCAATCCTAAGACAACTGAGCCACTACTTTGTAATCTATTTAATAAACCCTTCACTCATTCCTTTCTAGCCATCCCATCTTAGGAAGGGACATTTTAACCAAATTTCATGCTTCTGCACAGCTCACCCTTCACAACCGCCCTTGCAATTCCACTTCCTTCCACTTCCTGTTACTTTGCTGCCCAGGTGTCTCTCCCTCCTCATCTATATCCTCCCTTTGATCCCTCCTTTCTCTTGTAAATCCTACAGTTTGGGACATTTCCACACCCAGTGTTGCAAGCCATCATACCTCCATCATGGTCAATCTATAAACTTCCTCTTCCTATCTTAACCAACCCAAATACCCTTTACATCTATCTGGCTTACAGGAACTCAAACCCATTATCTCTAAATTACTCCAGGCAAATATCCTAAAGCCAACCAACTCTCCTCACAACACCCCCATACCAACTATTAAAAAATCAGACAACTCATACTGACTTGTCCAAGACCTACGTATTGTCAATCAGTCAGTCATTCCCACTCACCCCATTGTTCCAAACCCCTCCGCTGCTCTCTCACATCCCACCTGACACCACACACTTCTCTGTCCTAGTCTTAAAAGACACCATCTTCACCATTCTCCTTAACACAGCCTGCCAGAACCTCTTCGCCTTTACTTGGATAGATCCTGATGCACAAAACTCTACCCAATTAACCTAGACAGTATTACCACAAGGCTTCAGGGACAGTCCTCACCTCTCTGGGCAAGCCCTTTCTCAAGACCTATCTAACCTAAACTTAGTAGCCTTCTGCAGTATGTTGATGATATTCTCCTATGCAGTCCTTCATATGACCATTACTCTCAATATACCTCTTTGTTGTGTTTTGTGTGGCTGGGTGGTAAAGGATTTTGAAAGAGGAACAGCATGGTATAACACACTTTGCAAAACACTTTTTAGAACTAGAAGGTGGGGGAACCAGGGAGTACTTTGCTTCACAGGACAAAGTCCCTAAGTTTCTTATCCACTAGACTTTTATTACTATAAAATGATGTAGTTAAGTAAGCCTTTAAAGACAAAGTACAGACAGTGTAAAGAAAATTCCCTGTTTTGATCTTAGAAAGCTTTTGTGATAAAGTGTGGCTGTTTGCAGAGTATAGTGCAGCTGTTGGTAAGACAATGTATAACTTTTAATATTTTGACACAACAGACACTGTACTTTTAGAAATTGTCTCAGTATACATGCCTATCTGGCTTTGTCATTATAGGCATTTTTGGCTGGTTGTGACTTTGTACATATGCCAAGTATGTTTTTAGTAGAGTTTAAGCAGAGCAGTAGTTTCCAACACTTCTCACGCAACTTTCTTGGAGAGTGTGGCTATTGAGTCTCTCCCACTAAAGCCCAGATTGCCAAAATAGAAATAACCTACCTCAGGCTCACTATAGCTCCTACAACCTGAGTCATTCCCACACACAGAAAACATCTAGTTAAGGACATGCCTGTACCCACCATAAAAAAATGACCTCCTTTCTTTCTTCAGCCTCACAGGATAGTTCCAATTATGGGTACCCAATTTCGGCCTGTTAGCTAAGTCTCTTTATCTGGTTTTGCAAGACCTTATCCTCAAAACTTTAAACCTCAAAACTTTAAACCCCACACACTCCATTAACTTACATTTTCACAAATTAAAAGAGGCCCTCTTAAAGGCCCCAGCCCTAGGATTACCCAACCCTACCAGACCTTTTACCTTACATCTCCATGCAGAACAGTGTTATCCTTGGACTTTTGTGTCGGTCCTATGATGACACCTCACAAGCTGTGGCATAGCTATCAAAACAACTTGACTCCGTCATCCAAGGCTGACCGTCATGCCTCCACGTCCTGGAAGCTGCCACTATACTCACTGCTGAAATGTTAAAAATGACACTATACCAAGACATAACTGTCTTCTCTTCACACAATATACATGATCTTATAGTCGTCGCTCTCTTCAATCTCTCCCACCCTCTCGCCTACAAAAAATATGTGCATTCTTTGTTAATAACCCAGTAATTTCTTTTAAAAAATGCAAAACTCTTAACACAGCTAACCTTTTTCCCAAACCCACATCAAACCAGAAACCCCACATGCATGTCTTGAAATCCTAGAGACAATTGTCTAACTGTCTCAACATATTTCTGAAACTACTAACAAATCCACACCAAACTGGTTCATAGATGGCAGCTCCTACAGAAACCCCAGTCCCAAAGCTGGTTGTGCTGACATTGCCAAAAACAAGTCTCTAGAGGCCAATGCTCTTCCCCCACACACAACTTCCCAACAAGCAGAATTAATAGCCCTCACATGGGTGCTCATTCTAGCCAATAATGAAACAGTTAACATCTATACAGACTCCAAATATGCCTAAACATATCCTCTACTCTCATGCCACCATATGGCAGGAAAGAGGATCCTTTAACACCAAAGGGACCCCCATTGTTAATGGAAAGCTCATTCACAAATTATTACAGGTGCGCCAAATTACCCCAAACTGCAGCAGTTATACCTTGCAAGGGCCACCAAAAGGCCACAGACCCAATCTCACAAGGAAATCCTCTTGCTGATCCAGCAGCAAAAGCTGCTATCTTCCAACCTACATCCCTACTACTTATATTTCCCAGTTAACTACCCTCTTATCCCCCCAATGAAACTCAAACTCTTACCTCTGCCAAAGTTCTAATCAAGAAAGGATTGTTCTTCCTATGAATAAACTGGTTCACCCTCAATCTCAATAAAAAGACATTCTTACACAGATACACACGCTTTTTCACATTGGACATTGCCCCTTATTCAAACTATTAAAAACTCACATTCACTTCATCCCATCTGTGCCTTCCATTCTTGCTAATATAACCTAAACTTGTCCCATGTGCAGTCAAACATCTACCCAGAGGGCTGTCAAACCTCCCTCCTTCCCTACCTACCCATCAGGCAAGGGGGCATTTCCCATGCTAAGACTGGCAAGTTGACTTCACCCATATGTCCCCTGTCAAATGGGTTCAGTACCTCTTAACAATTGTAGATACCTTCCTGGGATGGATAGAGGTCTTTCCTACTATCTCTGAAAAAAAATCACAAGATGTTGCCAGGACTCTCTTAACACACACTATCCCACCATTTGGACTTCCTACTTCAATTTACTCTGACAATGGACCAGCATTTGTTTCAGCTATAACCCCAAAAATAGCCAAAGACCTGGGACTTAAATGAGACTTCTACATCCTCTATTGGCCACAAACCTCCAGCAAAGTAGAACAGGCCAACATACTTTTAAAGCAACACCTAATAAAACTAACTCTTGAAGCTAAAATGACCTGGCCCACACTTCTTTCCCTAGCTCTAATGAAACTCCAAATCCTCCCTTGAAAGCCTCTCAATCTGAGCCCATTTGAGCTCATATACAGATGACCCTTTTTCCTGCATAATTTCCCCTCACTAGGACTCCCCCCATTGAAAACATCTGCCCCACCTTACACATCACCCAGCTTTGAAGATATGCAGAAGCCAGCCTTCCCAAACCACATCCAGGTGCCCCTACTTCCTCCCCAAGCCTACAACCAGGAGTATGGGTATGGGTGACAGACTCCAACACTTCACTGACCCCTAAATGGAAAGGACCCCACCAAGTCATACTTATCACACCCACAGTCACCAAAGTTACAAGCCTTACCCACTGGACACACAATTCAAAATTTAAAAGGGCCCCCGATCCTACATGTCACATGCCTCCATCCATAGCAAAGCCTCCTAAATATGTTTCATCTCTCACAGGACCAACCTCTCTTCAGCTGACAAAAATTCCTGAATCTCCTGAGTCAGATGCTAAAAACCTCTAAACACTCTTCAATAACTCAATATATATGAATGTTCTTTTTATAATACTTTCAATAGCTGCTGCTATAATAGTCATCATAGCCTGTATTATAAAACATTTTTGTCAAGAAACTCCAGACTGTAACACCCATGGACTTTCCTACTCCCTTAAGTTAATGAACTCCATCTTTGATAAATTCCTATACATACTCCATCTTTACCTTTCCTTTTGCCCCCCTAATGGTCGCCTTACCTCCGTGGAAAAACTACTCTTAGCAACTAGCAATCTTTGGCTTCAAAGAGATCTGGATGATTTCTTCCCTGACCTCATCCTTCCCAAAATGCATTTTATTCTGTGTCCTCCTTACCCCACCATGAAGCTTAACTCTTTCCCATATTGGCCTCTTAGTCTGATCTTAGTCACCTTATGCATTATATTCCCTCTCACTCTATCCTCTAACATTTGGGCTCCTTTAATCAATCCCACATGTCAACTTTTAAACAAATCACACTCACCACTCTTGTCCAACTGTTGGATCTGTATGTCAACCTCAAACACAATGTTTTACAGTCATCCCAGCTGACTTCATGCTGGGCTGTCATTTTTTTTTTTTTGAAAGCAGGATTTATGGAAAGGACAGAAAAACTCCTACAGCGGGAGGGGACTCAAGGGGGTTGCCCCAGCTGTCACTTTTTTAAGAATAATAACTTCAGGGCTACAACTAACTCAATTTTTACATCAACCAAAAACTCCTAAACCTCCACTCTGGAAACCCATCTCCTTTCAAATCCTACTAACCACTTGAGTTCTTCTTTGTCTCAAATGTTCATTTCCAGACTCTTCTCACAAATCTTTTCTGGAAACTCTCACTCCCAAACTCCGCAACTACACACTTGTCCTCCAACCCTCAAATGATCACCAGTCTCTCACTGTAAGTTTCTCAATTAGTTCCTCCAAAGCTTGGGTAAACCTGCATGTGGTTTTCTGCCCCAACCCCATCCATCACTGCAGAGGGCTCCCATCTCTCCTGTTTGTAAATGTCACCAACCATGTGTAAAGGCACAAGGAACTCCATGGAGAAAATGCAAGGACACCCCAACTTGTACATTGCTAAACCTCTTGAAATTTTCTACTTCTTAACTAGCAGTTATTGATAACATCAATTTCTTCTTTACATAACCAGTAACTCATGGTGGACCGGGTCATCCCTCTTCAAGTGGATGCCCTGGATAACCCCACTTCTAAGTCCCCTATTCCTTATTTTCCTTTTACTGACTACTGGACCATGTCTCTTTAACCTTATTTCCCCATTTTTTGAACCAGTACTGAAAAGCAAATTAACAGCTTCCTCCTGCTTTGCCAAACCAGATTTTTCAACCTTCACTACCAACCACTACCCAAACCTAACCCCAGATACGATGCCCCATCTCAGCAGGAAGCAGCCAAGTAGATCCACAACACCCCTTTCCCCACCCTTTTCCCTCACAAGCCCACCTTTCCTTTTTCTTATAAAACAAAAGGTAGGAGAATTAGCCTTAGAAACCCCATCTTGGGCTCCCTACCATTTCATGAAGGCTAACTGAGATGGAAAATTACTGGCAAGGCCCAAACCCTGAGAAGATGCCCTGTGAAGAAGTACTTGGCATAGCAATCCTTATGGTAACCGTAAGATTAAGCCACTCTTATCGTAACCACAGGCTGTTTCCTTAATTACCCCTAGCGATGAGATAGCCACTAAATTTTTCCCACACAAAAATATCTGGCGGTGCACCTCTGCCTGGCAACTACCTCCCCCCACCCAACTATAATTGTCTCTAGGCTGTAAGCAGAGTTGGGCTCCAGTCTCATCTGGTGTCCTCCTCTGCAGGTTTTTCTTCAGAATAAATTTGTGTTGCTGCTAAGCCCCCTGCCTCTCATCTCCTGTTTGCTCATTTTCTTGGCCTATTAGCCACTAAGTCCAGTTCTTCATGTGTGAATTCAACCACAGAGCTTCCTCAGTGCCTCAACTGAATTCATTCCATAAACGTCCCTGCTGACCGAAGATTCTCAATTAGTTTCCCCGTTTCATTCTGGTGTCTGCAAAATGCCAAAGTACAGCAATCATTCGTGTGACTGACCATAAAACAATCTCTGACATGAGCCCTAGACTAGCTTCCAGAAACATTTTACAAACTAGAGCTATAAAAAAATCAACTAACTCAATTATGTCCAGCATATATTAAAATAATGTTCATAAAAGAGGATATAGAGGACATTGCATTAGGTGTAGAATTGTTTTGTGAAAGCTTTCTTCCACTTGCATGTGTGTATTTGTGTGTGATGGATCCTAGTGTAAAATGTATTTCTTACTGTGGGTGAAAATCAAAAGATTTAAAAGAGGTCAAGGGGTCTCATAATTGGATTTGAATAAGACATATTTCCTAGTCCCACAGGCACATGTCTATATTCAACCTGATTTCAAAAAGCTGGACAAAATTGTTAACACTCCTAGCTTTCTGAATTCATCCATTGTTTATTTTTTTTCTTGGTTTTATTGGTTGGCCTTTTTCTGTAAAAGCTTCCATAGATTCAGTCATTCTTATTGTCTCTGTCCTCTCTCTCCTCCCCCTCTTCTCTCTCTTTCTCCTCTTTCGCTGGCACTTTACATTTTTCACAGCAAAATTGAGCAAAAAGTGCAGAGTTACCATATCCCCCTGCCCCCACACGTGCACAGCCTCTCCCACTGTCAATGTCCCGCATCAGAGTGGTGCATGTGCTACAATCAATGAACCTTCACTAATACATCATTATTACCAAAGTGCATGGTTTACATCAGAGCTCACTCTTGGTGGTGTACATTTTATGGACTTTGACAAATGTATAATGACATGTATCTACCACTGTAGCACCCTACAGAATAGTTTCATTGCTCTAAAAATTGTTCTCTGCCTGCTGATCCTTCTCTATGCACTAAGCCACAATAACAACTGATCTTTCAGAGTCTCCATAGTTTTACCTTCTCCAGAATGTCATATATTTGGAATCATACCATATGTTGCTTTTCCAGATTATCTTCTTTCATTTAGTAATATTCATTTATGTTTCCTCCATGGCTTTACATAGTTTGAGAGCTTATTTCTTTTTAGCACTGAATAACATTCTATAGTGTAGGTGTACCACCATTTATTTATCCAGTCACATACTGAAAGACATCTTGTCTGCTTTGAAATTTTGGTTATTATGAATAAAGCTCATATAAACATACATGTGCAGGTTATTATGAAGTATATGTTTTCAACTCCTTTAGGTAAATACTAAAGATAATGATTGCTCAATTCAATGGCAAGAATATGTTTAGTTTTGTAAGAAACTGCCAAATTGTCTTACAAAATGGCTATAGCATTTTGTACTCTCATAGGAAATGAATGAGTTCCTGTTGCTCCACACCCTCACCAGCATTTGTTGCCGTTAGTGTTTTGACTTTGGCTATTTTAATAGATATATAGTGGTATCTCATTGTTTTAATTTGCAGTTCCCTAATTACTTATCATGTTGGGCATCTTCCCATAAACTTATTTTTTTCCATCGTTATATCTTTAATGAGGTGTCTGTTCAAGTCTTTTGTCCACTTTTTAATTAAGTTGTCTATTTTCTTATTGTTGAGTTTTAAGATTTCTTTGTATATTTTGGATAGCTGTCATTTGTTTGCAGCAAATATTTTCTCCCAGTCTGAGGCTTCTCTTCTCATTCTCTTGACAGACATCTCTTTTTGTTCCTAGTTCAAATCACCTTTTTCATAGGTAACTCAGATTACTGAAGGAACCTCAGAAATTGTTTTTTTTTTTTTTTTTTTAATTTTTAACTTGTGACAATAAGTTGTCTGGCATTGACGTCTTTGATGTCCAAATGTTTATGAATCTTCAAGCTATGCTCTAACCATCTGTGCCCTATCCTTGCCAGAATAGACCACCATTGAAGACAATTATTTCATGCTAAATACTTATCTGTCCTTTTTCTGTTGATGCATGGCTATGAATTCAACATATGAGGACCTCAGATACTCTATACTCTGCTGAATGATCTTTTTAGTGTAGAGTCTATAAACCTACCCTTTTTCTATTCAACTAATCACTGAATTTTCAATATGCCAAGTGACAGAAAATAAGCAGTAAGAAGAGCAATATGGAATTTATATTAGAAAATTATCTTTCTTATGAAAGGATGTTTGGAAATTCACTTACACATTATTATAACTTAACCTGTAGGGAGAGATTTGGATGCATTACCTCATTTGTTCTCAAATTATTCCTAGTATATTAAGGGTTTAAATAATATACCTAAGCTATCTGTTATATTATCTCTCCACCTTTACAAATTAACTCTTGAAATTATCTTGTGTATGTATGTTTAAAAATTATATTACCTCAAAAGCATTTTGACAAAAGGCATAAAACAAATAATAAATACATGATGCATTGAAGATAAAGGAGATATTTTTCAATTGTTCTTACTTGATTTTTTTCATTTATTTGACAAATTATTTTTGAATTAGGTCTCACTCTGTTGCCTAGGCTGGAGTGCAGTGGCATGATCTTGGCTCACTGCAGCCTTAACTTCCTGGGCTCAGGCAATTCTTTTACCTCAGTCTCCCTAGTAACGATGAGTACAGGGTGCTAGTTGTTTTATTTTTCTTTTGTAGAGACAAGGTGTCACTATGTTGCTTAGGCTGGTCTCAAACTCCTGGGCTCAAGTGATCCTCCTGCCTTGGTGTCCCAAAGTGCTGAGATTACAGATAATTTCTAATTATTTTTTTCAATAGGTTTTATGTCATAAATAAAATAACTGCATTTATAATGAATTAAGTAATTATATTGAAATGTATCCCAAGTAAAGTTATTATAGTCATTATAACTGACTTAGCCATGTGCAACATGCATTCAATCAAATTCTAACATATACTACTAATAAAAATTTTATTTATAAGCACATTGTTTTGAGCATATTTAAATACAATGACAAGTTATGGCAAATAAGTTACAAAATGGTAATTGTATGTCAGGATGACATTAATTCACTTATGTATTTAGACTTAACCTTTGGTGATTTTTGTAAAATAAAACTTATTATAATAAAATAAAATGTATTAATAAGCACAATAAGTTTTGAATGCTTATATGCCATATTTTAAATACTGTGCCTATCATTAGTAATAAAGAGGGAATGATGAATTCAGGAGACATTTTATTTCTGAAATGTGTTTTCTACCACAGTTGTTTAAAATAATAATGAAAAAGAAACCCCAAAGACACAGGTGTGTACTGAAATTGTTTTTATTTCCCATAAAACCATCATTGTTTAAATGTGACTAGGGAAAGTAAATCTCAGACTTAAAATATGTTATGTTGACTAAAGTGGAAACATTTTAGCTTGGCCCAGTTTAAATATTTAGCTGTAGGGAAATAAAAGCTCCAGTTTCTTTTAAATATTCTTTTTTTTTTTTTGAGTTGGAGACTCACTCTGTCACCCAGACTGGAGTGCAGTGGCCGCTCCCCGCCACCGCAGCCTCGACCTGCTGGGCTCCGGTGATCCTTCCACCTCAGCCTTCTAAGTAGCTGGAACTACAGGCGCGTGCTACCACGCCCGGCTAATATTTTGATTCATTGTAGAGATGAGGTCTCGCCAAGTTGCCTGGACGGGTCTCGAACCCGCGGGCTCAGGCAATCCACTCACCTCAGTCTCCCAAAGCACGGGATTACAGGCTGAGCCACCAAGCCCGGCTTATATATTCTTAAGAAATCAAGTTTACTACTTGCTACCAGAGAAAAAGATTTACCATGTAGTACACAAGGAACTAAACTTCAAATTCCATATGTGTTGTGTAGTTAAGCAGTTTCTATGAATCACACACTGAAATGTTACTCTAGAGGGTCAAGTCCTAAACCCAGAGTGTGGAGTATTTCAAAGTATCTTCTACATCTTAACTCCCAAATTTCAATCCCTTACTAAGCAATTGATTTTATCAGTCACACAATGATAGGTACCATTATGTCACTCAAGCAGAAAGGAAAAATTAAAATAAGAAGTATCTAGTTAAAACTCTTATGCAGTGGTTCTTTTGCTTTTTACAAATATAAAATACTCACCATTTATACTATTAGTAAAGAAGGTATCTACATTCTTTGGTCAATCTCAGAGAGTTACAAAGCTAAGAATGACCTGAGTATGTCAATAATTATGTGAAATTTTGATGCTTTTTCATAATTTGCCAGATGAATTGTATTCAATTTCATTTAAATATTTTAGATTTTTCAGTTTCCACTAGAATGTTTGTGACTCCAAGAATCTGATCATAAATGGTCTGAACCACCAGAAAAGGAGATTCTATTATACATAATAAACCAATTTGAGACAAGAAGGATACTATGCTATAAATGTTAAAAGGAACTTAGAAATGAATGAATAGAGATTAATAATTAAAAGTCCATTATTAGAAATGGCAATATGATTTCATAGTAGCTAATGACATGAAAAACAATATGCTATAAAAATAAAAATCTCAAAATGAATAACCGGACTGAAATAAGCAAACATGATTACAAAGCAATAGAAGGAACAAACAAAATTACTAGGAAAGAAACTACTTTGTACATTTAGTATTCTTTATGTATTTATAAGGCAATTTCCTAATTTCACAAACATTAATCAAAGAAAGGTATAGGGAATTGTAGACAAAATATTTTAGTTACAGGCTATACTATCATGCAGGGATAAAAGATACTAAGTAAAGTTTCTCTTTTTAAATGTTGATTTACATTGTAATACTCAAGAAAATTTCAGAATTTGCTTAGGAATTGGGTATTGTTGATTCAATATTTTCATTTCATAGATAAATAAACTGAGGTCCTAAGAAATTGGTTATTTTCAGAATAATAAAACCTTGTAATTAAGAAGGTAGTTCTATAGCCAAACAACCTGGTTTTGAATCCCAGTACCTCAGTTTATAAGCTGGATAACTGTTGGTAAATTTCTTCTAATTTTTTTTAGTTTATTTTCCTAACTGGCTTAAAGTGGGTTAAAATAGTGTTTTCCACATTAGGGATGAAAAATAAAAAAGAAAGAAAATCCTTTTTTCTTTTCTTTTTTTTTTTTTTTTGAGTCAGAGTCTCACTCTGTCACTCATGCTGGAGTGCAGTGGCACACTCAACACTACCATAGCCTGGACCTGCTGGGCTCAGGTGATCCTTCCGCCTCAGCCTTCCAGGTAGCTGAAAATACAGGCCCACACAACTACACCCAGCTAATTTATTTTTAAAAATCTTTTGTAGAGACAAGGTCTTGCCAAGTTGCCCGGGCTGGACTCAAATCCCTGGACTCAGGTAATTCTCTTCCTTCTGCTCCTAAAGTGCTGGGATTAAAGACATAAGCCACTGTACCTAACCAAGAAATAAAATTCTTAAGGCAAAATGCTTAGTACAATGTGTGCCAGTTTTAAGTGACTTTGCAAATATGAGTTGAGGCATTAGTAGCTATCATAGTAATTGGCATTAATATCTTTATAATTTATCACCATTATAATTATTACCAGGGCAGGAGTCAGTTCTCCTATGCCAAAGGCATTAAATTGGTGTTTTGGTCTTAACTGTGCAATTAGCTCCAGTGAATATTTCACACTAGAAAAATGTACCTAAAAAAATAACAAATTGTAGATTCTAGTCTTCTTCAAAACTTGGGATTGTTTTTATTTTTGTCTAAAAATTTATTTACTTAGACTTATAAATAAGTCCCTTCATATGTTAGCAAAATCACTAAATGCTTCTTATTCTTATTTTCTAATTCTGGTAACTTGATGATTTCCAGGACTTTGATTTTAACAATGTTGGCCTCTATCTGAAATGTTAATGCAGTTATAACTTGGTCAAAAAAGCTATGCCTATCATTATGTAATATAGACTTAGTTGTAATTAAATAACCTGTGCAATAACAATGCATAAAACCATCCAGAAAGATTTATAAAGTCCCTAACAAGTAAGATAAATGGCCTTTTATTACATTTAAGTTTCAAGTAAATGTTTTTTTCCTTAAAGAAGTAAATAAAACAAATACAGATAGATAATAGGTACATAGGTAGGGATGGAGAGAGAGAGAGAGACAGAGGGGGAAAGAGAGAGAGAGAGAGAGGATAGAGAAATCATTAATCCAAATAATGGTCTATTTATATTTATGATGACAAAGCCACAAATGCTGTTGATCTACTGTCTTCATATTTTCATTATTGCACATATGAGAATACATATTCTAAGGAAAATTTTGTAGAAGGAACCATTCTTATAAACAGTAGAATGGAGGAGAAGTTTACTTGCAGGTAGATGAATTATTTTGAATTTTTACTTATTTATAAGTCTAAGTAAATAAATTTTTAGACAAAAATAAAAACAATCCCAAATTTTGAAGAAGACTAGAATCTACAATTTGTTATTTTTTTAAATCTATACATTATTGATTCTTGAAGGATAATGTATAATCTGGCATTATACATATTTCATACATAATTTATTTAATATATTAAGCTATGGTACACATTTATTTTGTTCAAATAAACAAAGTTGTTATTTAAGTCATATTAATCTGCATATTATTCATGACAAAAATCTTACAATTCAATAACTTTTGAGAAAATCAACCTCACAAAGTAAATATTAAAAGTTATAATTTTAGATGATGTTGTCTTCCATTTCATATGTTAAAATTTAAAATTTGGACATTTTATTATTACATTTTGGGACTTTTAAGTCATGAATTAAAAAACTACGTTAGGCCGGGCTCGGCTCAGCCTGTAATCCCGCGATTTGGGAGGCCGAGGTCAGTGAATTGCCTGAGCCCGCAGGTTCAAGACCCGTCCGGGCAACTTGGCGAGACCTCATCTCTACAATAAGTCAAAAAATTAGCCGGGAGTGGTAGCGCTCACCTGTAGTTCCAGCTACTTGGAAGGTTGAGGCGGAAGGATCGCCGGAGCCCAGCAGGTCGAGGCTGCGGTGGCCGGGAGCGGCCACTGCACTCCAGTCTGGGCGACTGAGTGAGACTCCAACTCAATATATATATATATACATGTATATATATATATATATTTAAAATTTATAATAAAAATTATACAATTGCCCTTTAAGAGTATGTTTGCAATGTTATCTATATAGAGCGCCTTTTATGAAATTTAATAACTAATGATGTTTAAAGCAAAGCTTCATTTATGAT
>CAUYQG010224642.1:0-20142 GCA_963574415.1 Tarsius wallacei | reverse complement strand
GCACCTGTAGTTCCAGCTACTTGGAAGGCTGAGGCGGAAGGATCGCCGGAGCCCAGCAGGTCGAGGCTGCGGTGGCCGGGAGCGGCCACTGCACTCCAGTCTGGGTGACAGAGTGAGACTCCAACTCAAAAAAAAAAAAAGAGTTATTCATGCTAAATCAAGGAGTGTGGACTTTATTCAGTGCTTTTTGTCTTTTTTTGTCTTATGCTTACAAGACATGTGATAAAATTGGTGGTTTTTAAAAGTTAACTCTACCAGCAACATAGAGGATAAACTGGAAGTGTGAGAGACTGGTGGAGGAGAGAATTAAGGCAAATTGTGCCCCTTACATGTTGCATTTAAAATGAATGCCTCACTGCCCCTCACTCTAGTCTAGGCTGTGCTAAACATTGTCAGTAACCCCATCATATCCCATCAGTTTCACCCTTATAAAACATGTAGATGGTCTCTAACTGTAAGCACCTGCAATTCTCTCTAATGGTTTTCCATCAGTCCAAAGGTGGAGACAGGCCAAAAGTACTTAGGAGGTTACATCCATGGGAAAAGCCCTAGCCAGTGATGGATATATAGTCTCATGGATGACACACTTCTGTGGTATGTTCTGTACTGTCATCCAGAGTTCCCCAGTAGTATTGCACCTCAGTTGCCCACAGTGTAATCAGCCCAATAATGCATTTGTTTGGCTTCCTTCTCTTTCCTGTATAACTTCCCTACTCCTTTATCCTTTCCTGAAACTATCTCCCAAATGAACTTGCACTCAAATCTATAGATCAGGGTCTTTTCTGAGGGAACCTAAAGTTTAAAAGATGCAATTATTAGAATTGGGGGCATAATTGGATCCAAGGAATGAAAGAGAGGGAGAAATTAAGGCTCACTGAGTATTCTTTTCTTATTCAGAAGGCTGAATGGATGATGATGCCATTAAATGAAGTAATGAAAAAAGAAAAACAAGTTCGAGAGATGATAAAATGAGTATGAGTTTGAAGGTATTACATTTAAGATACCTGCTTAATCACCTAATAGAAGTTTCCTGTACAAGTCTGAAAGCCACTGAAATGTATTCTGATGCATTGGCAGGAAGTATGGAGGATCAAGTCCATTGGAAAATGATGGAGGCATTGTCCTGTCAGAATAGTATTCTCTTCCCCTTTCATTACTCAAAATGCATGGCATTCTGCACACTGCACACCCCATCCATGAAATTCTAGAGTTATTCCAGTTAGGTTGTTGGCTATGAGACATAGTTTCTATGAATCTAGTTAAGGACCCTCCAAATTCACTTCCAATAGATTTGTAACTTACCACAATCATGGTTTGCCAGACTTTCAATCACATATGACAGAATAGCCAATTATCTTGAGGAAGGGGTTTCCCAGTATAAGAGAGAAATCATAAATCATTCTTATTTTGCACGCTAAGATATCTTGGCCAGGTGTGGTGACTCATGCCTATAATCCCAGCACTTTGGGAGGCCGAGGAAGGAGAATCTCTTCAGCCCAGGAGTTCGAGACCAGCCTAGGTAATATAACAAGACCTTGTCTCTACAAAACAACAACAACGACAAAAATTAGTCAGGTGTGTGGGCACACACCTGTAGTCCCAGCTACTTGGGAGGCTGAGGTGGAGGGATCACCTGAGCCCAGGAGGTACGGGCTGTGGAGAGCCGGGATCATGACATTGCTTTCCAGCATGGGCAACAGAGTGAGGTCCTGGCTTCCTCCCACCAAAAAAAAGAACTGTCTTAGACTTAGATTTCTTGTGACTCTTGAACTCCTGAGTATTGACAGAAAGATGCACTTGCAGGAGGATGCTAGTGGAGATTATCCACCCAAAGAGAAAAGCTAACAGGGAGGGAAAAAAAAGGGCTGAAGATAAATTCTTGGTAACAAACATTAAAAATAGGACTTAAAAAAAAAAAAAACCAGTAAAAGCTACTGATAAATTTTGAAGAAGAACCAGTAGACAGTAGGATCTAAGAAACTGGGGCCACTCAGGGTAATTAGTGTCATATGCTAAAGAGAAATCAAGGAGGATGAGGGCTGAAAAGAAATCATTGAACTTATTGACAAATCACTGATGACCTCTCTGAGAGACATCACACCAAATGCCTGTCATATATTGTCTGGTTTAATCTCCCTCACAGTATTATGAAATGAGTATTAATAACCCCATTTAATGTGATAAAATAGAGAGTTTGAGTAATTTTCCCAAGGTCACACAGTAATTGGTAGACCAGAATTCAAATCAATTTCCTAAGACTAGTTCTCACAACATTAGTTCAGCTTGAAGTGCTCAACTACAGCACTCAACAGAATGCTGAAGGCAGAAGATGAAGAATGAATGAAAAGTTAAAGTTATAGAGACAGGAAAGGTAGACTACATTTTGGAGAAGTTCCTAGCAGGTAGGAACTCTATGTACTTATTTAAGGAAGTTGAAAGCATGATATAATCAACTTAAAATGTAAACCTCTCTAAGTATTGGAACCATGTTCTCTAAATATTCTTACAGATCCATTCATTCATCCACTTAATAAAAAATTTTAGAGTATAAACTATGTACAAAAATCACATATATCAAATATATGTATATAAAACTCTCCCAAGCTGCCTTGGATCCTGTGATATTGTGATAGAAGAAGAATTATACATAGGTCTCTGCCCCTGGTTCCTGACATATAGCAATTGAAACTCTTGTACATAGGGGCTCTAGGAGAATCTTTTGTTTTAATATTTGGTCTTTGACCATGGTTCCTGGCAAAGAGCTCTTAAGACCTTTGTCTTAGACTTAGATTTCTATGTCCTGATAAAAGCATAGGACACAGAGCTCCAGAATCCCATGGAATTTCCTGGATGATAGGAACATCTTTTGTTCTAGTGGGGTGACTCTTGCTGGGCTCTTGGCTAACCTCAGGATGGGGCATTGTTGCCAGGGGAGCCAAATGTGATCACAGAGTTGGAACTTTCAGCAACCCCAGCCCTCAAACCAGGAAGGGAAGCCTAAGGTTGAATTGATCACCAATGGCCAATGATGTAATCAATCATGACTACTTAAAATAACTATGATTAAAGAATCTAAGCCTGGCACAGTAGCTGGTGCCTTTAAAATTTTTATTTTATTAATATTTATTATTTTTATTTATTTAATTTATTTTTATATCTTTTCCCTTTTTTTGAGTCGGAGTCTCTGTTGCCCAGGCTGGAGTGCAGTGGCATGCTCACAGCCATCACAGCCTTGACCTGCTGGGCTCAGGCGATTCTTCCATCTCAGCCTTCCAAGTAGCAGGGACTACAGGTGTGCACCACCACTCTTGGCTAATTTTTTGATTTATGTAGAGACGAGGGTTCCCTGAGTTACCCAGGCTGGTCTCGAACCCCTGGACTCAGGCAATCCTTGCACCTCTGCCTTCCATTTTAAATGTATTTTTTATTTTAAAGATGTGGGGTACAATTCAGGATTAAGTATACAGGTGGTCATTGTACAGGCAAAGTTTGGGCCTTCCTTTGGTCCCCACTTGACCTGGTTTGAGATCAGGTACCTTTATTGATGTTGTGTGCACCACTCCCCTGCAGCACTGTTCCACTACTGCCAATCCCTTTTTATTGTATTATGGTAACTGTTCAGAGTCCACTTTCGATGAGCAACAGGGTTGATTCCATGTTTTTGCTATTGTGAATAGTGCTGCAAAAAATATGCGTGTGCACATACCTCCAGGGGGATTGCTGGGTTGTATGGAAGGTCAGTTTTTAAATCTTTACTGTTAAATCTTTTAGAAATTGTCACACTGTTTTCCACAGAGGTTGTACTAATTTACACTCCCACCAATAGTGTAGAAGCATTCTCTTTTCTCTACATCCTCACCAGTATCTGTTGATTTTTGAGTAATTAATGATGGCCATCCTGACTGGAGTTAGGGAGTATCTCAGTGGGGTTTTGATTTGCATTTCTTTGATGATGAATGAGGCTGAGCATTTTTCATGTGTCTGTTGGCTGCTCCTATGTCTTCTTTTGAGAAGTGTCCATTCATATCATTTGCCCACTTTTTTTTTTTTGAGTTGGAGTCTTACTCTGTTGCCCAGACTGGAGTGCAGTGGCACGCTCCCGGCTACCACAGCCTCGACGCTGGGCTACCACAGCCTCGACGCTGGGCTCCGGCGATCCTTCTGCCTCAGCCTTCCAAGTAGCCAGAACTACAGTCCCGCACTACCACGCCCGGCTAATTTTTTATTTATTGTAGAGACGAGATCTCGCCAAGTTGCCCAGGTGGGTCTCGAACCGGCGAGCTCAGGCAATTCACTCGCCTTGGCCTCCCAAAGTGCTGGGATTACAGGCTGAGCCACTGAGCCTGGCCCATTTGCCCACTTTTTAATGGGACTGGGTTTTTTTTCCTTTTGGCACATTTGAGTTCCTTGTAGAGCGTGGATGTTAGGACTTTGACAGATATACAGTTGGCAAATATTTTTTCCCATTCTATGGGCTGTCTCCCAGCTCTCTTGATGGTTTCTTTTGCTTTGCAGAAGCTTTTCAGCTTAATGAGGCTCACTTGTCTATCTTATCTCTTATGGCATGGGCACTTTGGGTTTTTTGATCAGGAATTGGTTGACTACTATGATTCCCATAAGGGTGCTTCCTGTGTTTTCTAAGATTCTTATAGTTTGAAGTTTGAAGTTTATGTCTTCGATCCATTTAGAGTTGATTTTTGTGTATAGTGATCAGTAGAGATCCTGTTTCAATCTTCTGCATGTGGTCAGTCAGTTTTCCCGGCACCATTTACTGAATAGGTTCTCCTCTCCCCAGTGTTTGTTGGTGGAGGCTTTGTTGAAGGTGAGCTAGCAGAGAAATTGAGATTTTGCTTCCAGAATCTCTGTCCTATTCCGTTGGTCTATATGCCTGTTCTTGTAGCAGTACCAGGCTGTTTTGATTACTGTAGTCTTATAGAAAAGTTTAAAGTTTGGAAGTGTTATACCTCCTGCTTTGGCTGGTGCCTTTAATCCCAGCTACGTGGAAGGCTGAGGTGGGAGGATCACTTGAGACCAAGAGTTCAAAGCTGCTGTGAGCTAAGACCTACCACTGCACCACAGCCTGGGAGAGATTGAAATCCCATCTAAAAACAAAACAAAACAAAAAAGCCAACAACAAAATAGAGATAGAGATAGCACGTGTAAAAAATTGGGTGTGGTATTGGGTGTAGTGTTTTCATCAGAGAGATGGAAACCACAAAGAAATATCAAATAGAAATTCTAGATATAAAAATTACAATATCATAGATCAGGAACTCCTTTGGCAGCCTTATTAGTAAGCTGAACTCAGTGGAAGGAAGCATCAGTGACCTTGAAGACAGGTCAATTGAAATTATCCATGCCTAAAATAAAAGGAAACAAAAAGATAAAGAGTGAGAACACACACACACACACACACACACACACACACACACACACACAACAGAACATTCAAGAGCTGTGGGATGGCCGGGCTCGGTGGCTCAGCCTGTAATCCCAGCACTTTGGGAGGCCAAGGTGAGTAGATTGCCTGAGACCAGCCCAGGCCACTTGGCGAGACCTTCTCTCTACAATAAACAAACAAACAAATAAATAAATATTAGCTGGGCATGGTGGTGCATGTCTGTAGTTCCGTCTACTTGGAAGGCTGAGGTGGAAGGATCACCAGAGCCCAGCAGGTCAGTGCTGGGGTGGCCGTGAGCGTGCCACTGCACTCCAGCCTAGGCCACAGAGGGAGACTCTGACTCAAAAAAAAAACAAAACAAAAAAACCATGGGACAATATTAAAATGGTCTAACTTGCATGAAATTAGAATCCCAGAAGAGAAGACAGAAAGGAATAGAAGAAATTTGAAGATATAATGACTGATAATTTTCCAAATTTAATAAAAGACAATAAACCATAGATCCAAGAAACTCTAGAAAAGTCCAAGCAGGATACATACAAAGAAAAACACACCTTGGCACATACATAGGTATACCTCATTTTATTGTGCTTTGTTTTATTGTTCATCACAGATATACATTTTTTAGAGATGGAGGTTTGTGGTAACCCTTCATCATGTAGATCTATTGCACTTTTCCAATAGCATGTACTTACCTTATGTCTCTGTGTCACATTTTGGTAATTCTCCTAATATTTAAAACTTTATTAATATTATATCTGTTTTGGCAATCTGTGATCTTTGTTTTTTTGTTTTTTTTGAGTTGGAGTCTCACTCTGTGACCCAGGCTGCAGGGCAGTGACATGCTCACAATCACTGCAGTCTCGACCTGTTGGGTTCAGGTGATCCTTTCGCCTCAACCTTCCAAGGAGCTGGAACTACAGGCGCATGCCACCGTGCCCAGCTAATTTTTTTATTTATTTTAGAGACAAGGTATTGCCAAGTTGCCCTGGCTGGTTTCGAAACCCTAGGCTCAGACAATCCTCTCGCCTCCGCGCCTCCCAAGTGCTGGGAATACAGGTGTGAGCCCCCGTGCCCAACCAAATCAGTGATCTTTGATGTTACTATTGTAATTGTTTTGGGATGCCACAAAACCATATCCACATAAGATGGCACACTTAATCAACAAATGTACGTGTTCCGACAGCTCCACTGACCAGCCATTCCCTTGTCTCTCACCCTCTCCTCAGGCCTCCATATTCCCTGAGACACAACAATATTGAAATGAGGCCAATTAATAACTCTACAATGGCCTCTGAGTGTTTAAGTGAAAGGAAGAGTCCCATCTCTCTCACTTTAAATCAAAAGCTAGAAATGATTAGCTTGCTAGAAATGACTAGCTTAGTGAGAAAGGCATGTCAAAAGACAGGATGGGCCAAAAGTTAGGCCTCTTGAACCAAACAGCCAAGTTGTGAATGAAAAGGAAATGTTCTTGAAGGAAATTATAGCTACTCCAGTGAACACATGAATTGATAAGAAAGCAACATAGCCTTAATGCCGATATGGAGGAAGTTTTAGTGGCCAGAATAGAAGATCAAACCAGCTACAGCATTCCAAATCAAGACTCTAGCTCTCTTCAATTCTATCAAGGCTGAGAGACATGAGGAAACTGCAAGAGAAAAGTTGGAAGTGAGTAGAGGCTGGTTCATAAGAAAGGAAGTCATCTCCATAACAAAGGTGCAAGGTAAAGCAGCAAGTGTTGATGCAGAAGCTGCAGCAAGTTATCCAAAAGATCTAATTAAGATAATCAATGAAAGTGACTACATTAAACAACAAATTTTCAATGTAGATAGAACACCTTTCTCTTGGAAGAGGATGCTATCTAGCACTGTTATAGCTGGAGAGGAGAAGTTAATACCTGGCTTCAAAGCTTCAAAGGGCAGACTGACTCTCTTATTGGGGGCTAATGCAGTTGGTGGCAGAATTGAAGCCAGTGCTCATTTACCTTTCCAAAAATCCTAGCCCTTAAGGATTTGCTAAATTGGCTGGGCACAATGACTCATGCCTATAATCTTAGCACTTTGGGAGGCCGAGGTGAGAGAATTACCTGAGTCCAGGAGTTCAAGACCAGCCTGGGCAACTTGGCAAGACCTCATTTATCTCTCTACAATAAATCAAGAAAAATTAGCCAGGCTTGGTGGCACATGCCTTTAGTTCTAGCTTCTTGGAAGGCTGAGGCGGAAATCTGGGCAACAGAGTGAGACTCTGACTCAAAAAAAAAAAAAAAAAGAGTTTGCTAAATCTACTCTGCCTATGCTCTATCAATGGATGATAAAGCCTGGAAAATAGCACGTCTGTTTACAGCATGGTTTTCTGAATATTTTAAGCCCACTGTTGAGACCTACTGCTTAAGAAAAAAAGATTCCTTTTAAAATATCGCTGCTACTTGATGATGCACCAGGTTATCCTAGAGCGTCAGGATGTACAAGAAGATGAGTGTTGTTTTCATGCCTGCTAACACAACATTTGTTCTGCAGCCCATGGATCACGTAGCAATTTCAATTTTTAAGTCTTGCTATTTAAGAAAGATATTTTGTAAGACTATAGCTACCATAGATAGTGATTCCTCTGATAGATCTGGGCAAGGTAAATTGAAAATCTTCTGGAAATAATTCACCATTGTAGATGCCACTAAGAACATTTGTGACTCATGGAAGGAAGTCAAAATATCAACATTAATGGGAGTTTGGATGAAGTGTATTCCAACCCTCATGGATGGCTTTGAGGGGTTCAAGACTTCAGCAGGGGAAGTCACTGCAGATGTTGTGGAAATAGGAAGAGAATTAGAAGTGGAGCATGAAGATGTGACTGAATTGCTGCAAACTCATGATAAAACTTGAATGAATGGGGAGTTGCTTCTTATATATGGGCAAAGGAAGTGGTTTCTCTCAAGATGGAATCTATTCCTGATGAAGAAACTGTGGACATTGTTGAAATAACAACAGAGGATTTACGTATTTTTTATTTTTATTTTTATTTTTAGTAAGAGTCTTACTCTGTTGCCCAGGCTAGATCACAGTTACCACAGCTTTCACCTCCTGGGCTCAGACAACCTTTCCTCCTCAGTCTCCCAAGTGGCTGGGACTACAGGTGTGTGCCACCATGCCCAGTTAATTTTTATTTGTTTTATTGTAGAGATGAGTTCTTGCCATGTTGCCCAGACTGGTCTTGAGCTCAAGCAATCCTTTCACCTTGGCCTCCCAAACTGCTGAGATTATAAGTGTGAGCCACCGTGCTGGCCAGAGGATTTAGAATATTACATAAACTCAGTTAATAAAGCAGGGGTAGAGTTTGAGAGAACTGACTCCAATTTCGAAAGTTCTACTGTGGGTAAACGTTACCAAACAGTATCACATGCTACAGAGAAATCATCTGTGAAAGGAAGAATCCATCGATGTGGCAAACTTCATTGTTGTCTTGTATTAAGAAACTGCTGCAGGCATCTCAATCTTAGCAAACACCACCCTGATCAGTCAGCGGCCATCAACATTAAGGCAAGACTCTTCACCAGCAAAAAGATTACAATTCAATGAAGGCTCAGATGATTGTTAGCATTTTTTTGGCAAAGTTTATTTATTTATTTATGTATTTTTTAATTATTTTTTTGAGTCAGAGTCTCACTCTGTCATGCAGGCTGGAGTGCAGTGGCACGCTCACAGCCACCACAGCCTCGACCTGCTGGGCTCAGGCGATCCTTCTGCCTCAGCCTTCCAAGTAGCTGGAACCACAGGTGTATGCCACCACATCTGGTTAGTAATTAAAAAAAAAAATTTATTCTAGAGATGAGGTTTCACCAAGTTTACCAGACTAGTGTCGAACCCCTGGGCTCAAGTAATTCTCTTGCCTCTGCCTCTCAAAGTGCTGGGAATAGAAAAGTATTTTTTTTTTAACCATGCCTGGCTAATAAAATATTTTTAAATTAAGATATGTAGATTTTTAAAGACATAATGCCAATTCACACTCAATAGACTACGGTATGGTATAAACATAACTTTTATGTACACTGGGAAACCAAAAAGTTCATGTGACTTGCTTTATTATGATGTTCTCTTTATTGTAGTGGTCTGGAACCAAGCCCACAGTATCTACTAGATGGTGGCCAAAAACATGATTTCAGTCACCACAATGTAGAGTTCTAACCTCTCACTTAGTTCCTTAATTGAAGGTAGGCTAGGTCCCTTCAAAAAAGGGCTCTGCAGCACTGTACTAGTATCTACTGAAAAACTTTCCTCTGAGTCTTCTCCACAGAAATTGGTTGCCATTTCCTAAAATGACTTGTGCTGGGGAAAGGAATATTGAGGTTTTTAGAAATATCTAAATTCTAGTTCTAGGCTGGGCATGGTGGCTCATGCCTGTAATCCCAGCACTTTGGGAGGCCAAGGCAGGAGGATTGCTTGAGTTCAGGAGTTCAAGACCAGCCTAGACAACACAGTGAAACCTCGTCTCTACAAATAAATCAGAAAATAAGTTGGGTGCGGTGGCACACGCCTATAGTTCCAGCTACTTGGGAGGCCAAGGTGGAAGGATTACCTGAGCTCAGGAGGTTGAGGCTGCGGTGAGCTGTGATTGTGTCACTGCACTCCAGCTTGGGTGACAGTGTAAGACCCTGACTAAATAAATAAATAAATACTAGTTCTAAATTGACATTAATTCCTGGGGACCCAAAATACCACTATAGTCCACTAGGTTAAGTAGGGGATTATGGTGGCCAGGTGACAGATGAAGTCTTAAGTTTGAATAAAAATGGGCCAAGTAGGGCCATAGAACCACCCTGTAGTGATTTCATCAGTTTCTGAATATATAATTAGAACAAAGAAACTGATAACTGTTATAATCTCCATATTGTTTCTCTGATTCAGAAATAAGGATCATTATAGTATGAAGGGACAAGTTGAAGCCCTGGGAAACCCTCCTGTCACTCCCACACACCAGGATAGTAAACAAAAATATTGCTTCCCTGGGGTTGGGGGCTGGATGATTACAGAGATTAATGAGACCAATACGGAGTTGAAAGAAGCAGAGGTGATGAAAGCTATCTCATGCCAACTTAACTTGCCAGTTTTGTCTGTGAAGAAGATGGATAGATTTTGGAGAATAACCATGGATTATTGCAAATTTAGTAAGGTTATGCCTTCACTCGCACCTACTCTTCCATATGCAGTATTTTTACTGGAGCAAATCAACACATCCCTTGGCACCTGGTATACAGCTATTGTCCTAGAAAATGCTTATTTCTACATATAAATTGTTAAGGAACACCTGAAGCAGTTTGCTTTCACTTGACAGAGACAACAATATCCCTTCACAGTCTTGCCTCAGGGTCATATCAATCTCTTGCTCTCTGTCATAACACAGTTCACAGAGATACTGAGTATTTCCACTACTCAATCAGTATCACATTGCTCCAGTACACTGATGGCAGTATACTGATTGCATCTGAGGAGCAGGAAGTAGCAAGTTCTTTAACTGTCTTTATGAGATATATGTAAACCAGAGAATGGGAGATAAATTCCACTCTGGCATCAATTTCCATGTCAGTCAAGTGCCAGTTATTAAATTATTGCCTCATCATTGTGAGAGATGGATATAAAAATAAAAAAATAAATCATTGTCTCTTTTCGAAACTCACCCACCCATTTTTACCCTTCTTTGAGGCTGGAGCGGAGACTCTGAAAATCACATTTCCTTGCCTTGCCAGTTGGATCTGGTATATTCTGCTAACTGAGGGTATCAGAGGGAGACCCCAAGAGGAAAAACAAGACTTGCTCCTTCTTGTCTACCTCTTGAATGCTTCTTGTGGCCTTTTGGTTCCTGTCTACTTCATGTAGAAATGCTTCTTCATCCTGGTAGAAGCATTTATTTTTTGTAGCAACAGCTAAATTCAGTTTATAATAGTTTTTCTGTAGTTCTGTTGTTTTCATTACTCAAAGACACCATCAACAGCTAGCCAGGGCTCCTGCCTCAGAGGTCTGGGTCCCAGAACCCTGGGTCCATGGAGCCACTCCTCTAAGCTCAGAGATACTAACACCAACTGAGCAGTGAATTCTCCTCAGAGACCTGAGTTTCAGTTCTGTGGGGTCACTCCTCTAAGTTTCTATGTTTTTCCTTTTGCTTCCTTTCTTTCCCCCCAGGCCTTAAGGTGATAGGAGTTGCTACCTCTCTGATACCTTAGATTTCTCTTTTCACTTTTTTTTTTTGAGTCAGTCTCACTTTGTTGTCTAGGCTGAAGTGCAGTGGCATGATAGACCTCCTGGGCTCAGGTGATCCTTCTGCCTCAGATTCCTGAATAGCTGGGACTACAGACATGCCACCATGTCTGGCTTATTTTTTTATTTTTACAGAGACAAAGTCTTGTTATGCTGTCCAAGCTGGTCTCAAACTCCTGGGCTCAAACACTCCACTCGCCTTGGCCTCCCAAAAGTGCTGGAATTATAGGTGTGAGCCACTGTGCCCAGACCCCTCTTTTCACTATTTTTATACTTAACTTTATATCTAGTTAATAATTCTTTGTTGGCTGGGTGCGGTGGTTCATGCCTTTAATCCCAGCACTTTGGGAGGCCCAGGTGAGAGGATTGTCTGAGCCCACCGGTTCGAGACCAGGCCGAGCAACTTGGTGAGAACTCATCTCTACAATAAATTTAAAAAATTATCCTGGTGTGGTGGCGAATTAGCCGGGTGTGGTGGCGCGTGCCTATAGCTCCAGCTATTTGGAAGGCTGAGGTGGAAGTATTGCCTAAGCCCAGCAGGTCGAGGCTGTGGTGGCCGTGAGTGTGCTACTACACTCCAGCCTGGGTGACAGAGTGGGACTCCAACTCAAAAAAACAAATAAATAAAAATAAAAAATAATTCTTTGTTAAAAATCTATTTGCAAATAACTGGTGTGGTTTTTATCGCCTGTCTGGAAGCTGACAGTTAAATGAAATTAGTAAAAGTTAAAGTTTTTATAAAACTTAAGAAAGGGGTAGAGGGGGAAAAAAACTTAAGGAAAATTACAACCAAGTGAAGGCAACACATGACTTAGTCATAACTTTAATCACTCTCAGCTCTTATATATTCTATCAGTGCTATATTAATTTATACTTGTAAGTATGCCCAAGTCATTTCAAATATAAGAGACTGTATTATTGGGGTCCATGATCTCTCGCTCTTTTTTTTGCTTTTAACAAGCTTAACTATATATGCTGTAGTCTTTTAAGTGAAATACTTCATTTGGTGTGTGGTGAATAAGTTATAGATATACTGTAAGATAGTTATCTATCTAGTCCTAGGAGTGACCTGAAAGAACTGAAGTAGTCTGTACATCTAGGTAATTCACTCCTTGCCAGAATTGTGATCTAGGAATTCTCAGAAAGCAGCCTAAAAAAAAATCAGGGTCTGATGATTCACTCTAATATGCCCATGATCCCATGGGTGGCAAGCACAATGAAGGACTTGTTGAGCAAACCCAAGGAGTATTCTACCACCACCAGGGCATCACTTCTTAGAAGGCAATCATAAACAACGAGCCTTGGAGCTACAAGAGAAGTGCATGTTTCAAGTACCAAGAAGCAGAACTCACAGTCTCAGGTGTGATCAGGAAAGGCAGGAAAGCCTGCTAAATACAGCTCCCAATTTCTCTCTTCATATATTTTGAATTCTTCCCTTTGTTTATATCTGATGTGTCCTTTAAGTCATGTTCAAGTTAGCTGCAAAATTATAGCTCTAATAACACAATCATATTCTGTACATTAGAACTTTGTCATTTGCAATATATAGTTGATGTGAAAAATGTTTGAGTAGATTCTAAATCCACTCACGTTATCACAGGATATTTCCACATTATATTTGCCAGTGGGAAAAAAGTAAGAACTATTAGGGTCAATGATAATTTATACTTGTACATTTCAAATGGTTGTAAAAAGTTTTTATCACCTACTTGTATTAACTAAGTTCTCATCAATAACGACTACCAAGAATTTGAAGGAATTTCTGTTAAGCTGTTTTGTTCAAGAACTGCATGCAGTTATTTCAATCATAAAACCATGCATATGAAACATTATATTTACAAAAACAACCTCAGGTTTTTCATTAAATTTTTTAGAAGACTTTATTTTTCCCATTAAAAGTACATAACATAAACATTTTTTTCACCATGCCCCATATAGTTGTCTCCAAATTCCCTTTCATTTATCCCAGTGTGTTGTACAAATATTATTTCTATTAATGTCATGATGTGTGTGTATATATATATATATATATATATATATATAAAAGGTTGAGAACCACTGCTCTGACCTTTAGATCAGGATTCTTAGCCTGAGGTAACTTGACAGATTTTAGTGGGTGTAAGAAACATGCAAGAGCATCTTTCTAGAGAGATCAGTAGTTTTCATCAGGTTCTCAAAGCTTGAAAGCCAGGGATTTAAACAACTCAGGGATTTAAAGTTCTTCTATAATTCACCCTGAAGAAATACTGATACAATTTAAGGGTTAAATGAACTCCAGTGGTACAACCAGGCCTCCAATACCATAAGCGGGAAGAGTGAAGATGATATAAATGGAACTAGGAGGACTTTTGTCTCTATGGCTTCTTCTTTAGGGGATCCGGATCTTGGTCTGTCTTCTCAAATTCATCTAGCACAGTAAGAGGATCCTAGGATCTTCACTCTATTAGAAGTAGATACCTCCTCTCTCAGATCACCAAAAGATCAAGCAGAAAATAGGGTGGAGTCCGGGGAAGAGGAGGACAGAGAGCATGGATTTCATATGGTCACTGTGATCAAGTTCTGTTCACAAAGTAACTATACTGAAATTTGCAGACAAAGTCTGAAAGCCAACATCATAAAGAGCATATTTTCCCAGACCTTCTGCTTTGTATTTCTATAAAACTTTATACATATCTTATACACATCGAGACTTCTATCTATTTATATATTTTCTTTGGGGCCTACAGAGGTGATAGAAGCCACAATACTATTAAACTATGCTGTAATTGTTGATGCGCTTTTCCCTGCTAATAGGCTATGAGTCTCTAAGAGGTAGATAAACATTTATTTTATTCTTAAAAGTGTTAGTATATAATACACACTCAATATTTTCTATATTAATGGTAAATTAGTAAACATGCATCAGGAAATCTTAGTTTCCTTAAAAGGTAATATGCCAGGAAGAAATATTTCCCCTGTAAGTTAATAAATTAACTTCCTGATACAAACAATGTGAATTTTGGTATCTCAGAGCCCAATTTTGATCAGGATTTTATTGCCTTAGATATGCAGAACAAAAATAGGGTTCTACACTAACATACAGATGAGACATGTCTTGACCACTAATCTACTATCAAGAAAAGGAATATATCATGGCCTTTTGCTCTTTTAATTCCTTTTTTTCTTGAAGCTATTTTCTGCACATAGAGTACACTCCAGAAAAAGTGACTGAACAAACTTTAAAGTATAAGAAAGATAGCTTAATTACATACAGGGTTTTACAGTTGATACTTTATCATACACTATTTAAAGAATACTGTGAGTTATGGTTCCATTTTAGAGATGAAGGAATGAAAGCTCAAAAAGTTCAAGCCATTTGCATAAGGCTTTACAGAGCTGGAACTAGAAACTTCTGACTAGAACTAAAGTCTTCTGACTCCTATGGTAGTGCTCTTTCCCATTGTAAGATTAATGGACTTAAGCCTCTCATCTTCCTAAAGAATTTCTTAAAGAGTATGTTACCACACAAAAGCAGATAATCAGTGTTGTCATTCCTGAGTCAGTAAGCGAATCATCATACAAATCCATTATTAAGACCAATGGACTTGAATAATACTTTTTCTACAATGATACTTTGGTTATAAACCTACATGTATTTCATCTATTTGAGTTCATTCAGTTTTCAGGCACATATTTCTCAGCTATGTATATAGATTAATAGCTTCCTGTTTGGTCTCTCATGCTTTAGTTCAAAGTTCTTACTTCTGAACCTTGCCTTCTCTTTTCCTGTTTTCTGAAGAGCTCTGGGAAAAAAACAGTTAGATTGTTTAATCTGTGAACCATACATCTTTGTTTAATTTTGTGTCACAGGCATCCTTGATCGCCACCAGGGGGCAAAAGCCTCCAGCTGGCTTCTCTGCAATACACTCTGTATAGGACTGTACAGTACAGGGACCCTCAGTGTCTGATTCTTGATGGAACCTCCCTGCTAATTATTTCAACCACAGGGCCCCAGGGAGAGAACAAAGACTCAGCACAGAGGGCTCTTGTGGCACTTAACCGTACAGCAGCCAGAAAGAGCTCATGACAGCCCTGTCAGTTTAAAAGGAGCAATGAGATCCAAGGGTGTTTGAGTGACAAACAGGAGGAGGTGGATTTTAATCACTGCAAACTCCTGTGTGTGTTTTCTACGGCTTTGATATGTATGGTGGTATTTACCAGCTCATCCACTCAAAATAGAGCAATAGCTTTGTCAACTCTCTTTCTTTGTGTAAATAATCAACGGTATTTGATTCGTGCCACTACCCCCCCCCCCCATTTAATGTTGATTTTTCCATGACATTCTTGGCTTATGGTCTGCCGACAGTTTATCTTTTAGAAAATTACTCCCTTAAGATATTTTGTAATCTACACAGGACTATGAAATAATGAAATCTAGAGACGAAGGAGAAGAAAGCTCAAGGAGCAAATACCGTTTAATTAAGAGCATTTCTGCACAGCAGGAAGCAAGTGGGCAGTATATAGCAGGTGGGACCCTTGCAACTCTGGGAGCCCAGCTTTCTCGGACTCCCAGGATCGCTCAGCTTCCCTCACCTCGGGAATAATGAATGCGTCTTTAGATAAGTAACTGAGGACGCATGAGGGGACCATGAAGCGTTCCGGGTGTAAAACTGAAAATGGTTCTTGAAAGACTCATCATAAAACATGGACGGAAGGGTGGGAGAGCTCAGAATTGGCCCCGGAGAGTCGGTTCAGGGGAGGGGAAGTGGGGGTAAACTGGTCTTCTGGTCCAGCCCGTCCCATCCCACGCCCAGTTAGAGCGTTTGGAACCCCGCGGAGCCTTTTCCCACCACAAAACGTGTTTGCCTTAGGATTTGCACCTCGGTTTCTTTCTCTAAGGTTGGTTAAGCCGTGCGCCCCACCTTATAAAATGGTTGTCCCTCAGGAGTGAGGACTCCAGCAGACTCCCGCCCTGTAGCCCCCCCATCACCCGCTGGCACCCCTCAGCCCCTTCCCCACGCCACTGCACCGCAGCCCGCGCGAGCAAACGGCGTGATGCCAGCGTCGAGGAGGGCACCCGGGAGGGGGCGGCGGCCCGAGGCGCACGCGCTCGGCCCGCTTCCGGCAACTCAAGGGTTACGACGAGGCGGCGGCGCGCGCGGAGGGGAGAGGCGGTTGCTGACAGGTGGCGCCTGCGCACTGGGAGCGCTCATTGTGCCCCGCAGCTGCCGAACCGCCCGCCCGCCGCCCGTTCGGCGCGTCAGTCGGCGAGAGTCTCGTGGTGGGTGCGGAGCCTGCGGCCGTTCCCGCGGCCTCCTCCTCCTCCCCGTTCCCCTCACCCCCGCCCTGCACCCTTTTCCCCATCCCAGCTCCGTCACGCTCCCGCCCCTCACACTCGGGACGAGAATGCCCTGCCCGGAACAACCCAGCAGCGCCTAGATGGCTTTGGTCACGGTCCAGCGGTCGCCTACCCCCAGCACCACCTCCAGCCCCTGCGCCTCGGTGAGTCCTTCCTGGCGGCCGCTCCGCTTGCTTCTGTCACTGCGGCTCCGCTTTGCCTCAGCGGGTCCCGCCGAACGCCACTGCGCACGCGCCGCGCCGCTTCCCAGGCCTTGGCACTCGGCTGCCGCGAACCCCCCACACCCTCGTCTTGAAGACTAACAGCAGGAACTACAAGGCATTGGTTTTCGCCCCCAGCATCCTGAGCACCTCGCTCCTCACAGCCCTTGCCCTGAAATCCCCTCTGGCATGCCTTCCTATGGCTTGAGCACTTCCTTTTGGTAATGAGTCATTCTTGCTTTTCACCCTCCCCCTTCTTTTACCCTCTGTTGCTCTGCTGCAGGGAGGGGACCCTGAGACTCCTGCGTCGCCCCTTGCCCACGTCCACATCCCCTTGCCCCCACCATTTCATGGACCCCTTCAGTATTTGCACACAGCACGCCCTTCTTGGGGCTCGTCAGGGTGTGTGCCTTCCTCCTCGTCACTTGCTGGCTTTCTTTTGCCCTATACCGTTCAGGCTTCCTTGGACTCCTTGGTTTCTTCCCTCCCCCAAAGGGTGGCAATGGTCTCTGCTTCTTGGACCTCTTATCTTTCCTCTACGAGGTCCCGAAGCATCCGGTGCTGCTTGGCGATCAGTGCCAATTCATTTTCATCTTACGGACATTGATGCCTTCACTCATTGCTTACGAACATTCTTGTTCTTGGGTCGTGTTTGTATGGCTCGTTACTTCGGATTCCTATGCCAATAAAGCATGCTTCCAGAAGGAAAATACCCAGCAACCAGCCTTTTCCTGCTGGGCCCGTCTTTGCCTTCGCTCTTCGCCCCACCCCCACTCCTTTACACTCCGTTCTCTTAGCCTTCTATTTTGAAAATATTTGTTTTTAAAAATAAAATATTGCATCAGTGGGGAAAAATGGGCTTTAAAAAACAAACAGACACCCAGATGTTTTGGAGAGAAATAGACTGAATGAAAGTATGAGCAATTGAGAAAACCACCTTCAGCTTCCTACAGAATTGTAATTTTAAAAATTGTGTTGGTGGATTTAGTAGTATCAAGTTGCAAAAAAAGGTATTTAATGAACACTGTACCACTTTCCACTGTAAAAAAAATCAGGTTACTCTTAATATTTATATGTTAACTGAGGCGTGAACTTTGATATCTTGAAAATATGCTGTGATTTCAATATAGTTTCCTGAATTTTACCATTTTGTTGTGTATAGTGGCGGTTTCTTTTTCTCTGAGTTTTCTTTTGCATTTTGTGTGAACAAAGTTGACAACTATATCTTAATTCAAAAAGTGACTATATTTCAGAGGCTGGTTTATCTTGTGTTGTTCCAGAGAGCCCAAGTAGGATGCTTGGGTAGAAGAAGTTCAGGGAGGCAGATTTCCAGTGATTGTAAGGAAGAATTTTGTAACAGTAAAGTGGACTGCCTTGAAAAATAGTGAATGCCCATTATGGAAGTATTCGAGCAAAGGCTGGAGGACTTTTTGCCTGAGAGGTGGTATAAGGAATCCCTCCAGTGGAGGTGGGGGGACTTCTGAGGTTCTTCCTAAGTCTTTAAGATTTTATGATTTGAGAATAATTGTACTTCAAAGCTGGTGAAACATCTTAGGGTCCTCTGAAGGCAAGTGTCATAGGGGTAGAAATGTAATATAATTTATTCTTATGTGTAGTACTTTATGCTAGTTTTTGGAAAGTCATCAACATACCATGGAACCATTTTAATTCCCTCCACTAGTAAATTCTGGTCTGTGGTTACCAGGCCTTGATTTTGTCTGGGAAAGCAATTGAAGATTGGTAAAGTCATGCAAATAAACGAGAAATCAGTATTACAGTAATATTACTTTCCCTGGGCATTGTTGAAAACAGTTTATGCTATGATAATAATAATATATGTATATCAAGTTGTCACCACACTACATTTCTTGAAGTGAATGATTAGTAAACAGTAAGATTGTATATACTTGTTATGACTTCATTAACCAAAACTTTGGTTACTTTAGAATCTTGGAATATATTAATACCTCAAGATTCTAAAGTTACTTTTGACTTAAGTAGTTAAATTGACCATGTAGTAAGCTCAGTTGTTAAGTTAAATGATTAATATTTCAATATCTACTAACCTACTTATTTCAGTTGTTTATACTTGGCTCTGTAAAGGAATCTTGAGGCTGGTGTGTGTAACAATTAGCATTGTTAGCATAACTGATAAGCCCGTTACTCTTCCCTTTTAATTATCTTCCTATTTTATTTCATTCTGAGTTGTGTTCAGCTGAATTTTCTTGTGGTCCTTGTATTCTAGTATTTGGCTGTTGTCTGACCTCTATATGTTTTTGCTGTTGCATCTCTTGCTGCATGAATAGGTTGGGTTGATTGTTTTATTTTTGAGTTGGGGTCTCACTGTCGCCCAGGCTGGAGTGCAGTGGCACGATCATGGCTCACCATAACCTCCTCGACCTCCTGGGCTCAGGTGATCCTCCTGCCTCAGCATCCTGAGAAGCTGGGATTACAGATATGTGCCACCACACCCGGCTAATTTTTTTTTACTTTTTTTTTTCTTTTCTTTTCTTTTTTTTTTTTTTTGTGGAGAAGAGGTCTTGTTATGTTCCTAGGCTGGTCTCTAACTCCTGGTCTCAAGCAATCCCCTCACCTCGGCCTCACAGATTGCTGGGAATACAAGTGTGAGCCACCATGCTCGACCGGGTTATTTATTTTAAAAGAGAGAGCAAGCCAAAAGAACTTAGAGAACCATGAAAAAAGAGATTTAATTTTTGTGAGGAGCCTCGGTGGCTCAGCCTGTAATCTCGTGCTTTGGGAGGCTGAGGTGAGTGGGTTGCCTGAGCCCACGAGTTCGAGACCCGCCTGGGCAACTTGGCGAGACCTCATCTCTACAATAAATCAAAAAATTAGCTGGGCGTGGTAGTGCGCGCCTGTAGTTCCAGCTACTTGGAAGGTGAGGTGGAAGGATCGCCGGAGCCCAGCAAGTCGAGGCTGCAGTGCCCGGGAGCGGCCACT
>CAUYQG010224636.1:0-13978 GCA_963574415.1 Tarsius wallacei | reverse complement strand
TACGTTTTCATATTTTGTTCTTATATTCTGTTAGTGACCTAACCAAGGTAACTCCATTGTGTAATGATTCTTCTACCTTGTCTCTATGTAACTACTTTAAACTATATCTTGATGGCAGAACTCCAGGGACTTTCTGGGCACTGGCCATACCTAGGACATGAAATTAATCAAAGCTCCCTAACAATCAAAATTTCCCATTTTGGTTGCCAAGTTGTTAGTTAATAGTTGCTATGGTCACTAAGTTGCTATGTAGCCAATACTGCAAATTTTACCTATAAAAGCTTGTCACAAACTGCACTAGTTCATCAAGAGTTTTTCCTGGCATTTGCCTGCTCTTGACCCGTGCGTTAATAAAAAAAAACTCTAATTAATTGGACTCAGCTTGCTGGCGTGACTTCTCACTTACTCGGTCATAACATATGTATGTTTCAAATATTGTATGGGATATAGTTATACTAACAATTATGTGTTGTATATATGAAATTCACATTTAAGTGGATGTCCTTTTTTGTTTTGTTTTGTTTGTTTTTAGAGACAATCTTGCTCTGTTACCCAGGCTAGCATGTAGTGGTGTGATCATAGCTCACTGCAGCCTCAAACTTCTGGGTTCAAGCAATCCTCCTGTCTCGGCCTCCCCAATAGCTGGGACTACCTACAGGTGTGAGCCAGCATGCCTGGATAATGTTTGCTTTTTTTGGTAGAGATGGGAATCTCTCTATGTTGCCAGGTTGGTATCGAACCGCTAGGATCAAGCAATTCTGATTCTCTTACCTCAGGCTCCCAAAGCGATGAGATTGCATATGTGAGCCACCATGCCTGGCCATCTTTTCATACTCTTTTAGTTTCCATCGAAGCACATAAGTTTTTTGAGTCAGGGTCTCACTCTGTCACTCAGGCTAAGGTACAATGGCATGATCACGGCTCACGGCAGCCTCTACCTCCTGGGTGATCCTTCCACCTCAGCCTTCCAGGTAGCTGGGACTACAGGCATGCACCACCACACCCACTAATTTTTTCTTGATTTATTGTAGAGACGAGGTCTCACCATGTTGCCCTGGCTGATCTTGGACCCCTGGGCTCAGGCAATTTTCTCTCTTGAGCCTCCCAAAGTGCTGGGATTATAGGTTTTTGAAAATTATTTTTTAAATTTGGATGAAGATCGATGTTTCTAGTTTTTTCTTTGTGATTTTGGTTGCATTGCTTTGTAATTAGGGAAAAAAAGGAAAATTGTGTGAGAAACCAGGCCCAGACTTTATGCAGTGTTTGCACACAGCAGAATTCCTGTCCTCCAGGAGCTGCCTCTCAGCCGCACTTCCACAGGGCTCCCTCCCAGCAGTTAAAAGCCCAGACGTCCTCCTCCTTGGTGTTTCCCCAGGTTTCTGGTAGGTGATCGTGCTCTAATGAGCCAAATGGCCCAGGAAACAGCTCTGAGTTCAAATGGGATGAGTCATCACTTCAGCGTATTTAGAAATCCTAAAACTAGTCCAGTGTATGCCATTTCTGCCTTTTGTTTCCAGTCTCTCCAATTGGTTGTGCCAGCAGTGTTTGTTAACTGCAGCATAAACCCCAACACTGGCAGATGGTGACAAACCCTGTACTGTCTAGGGAACCTTGTTGACTAATAGGGAGCTGGTTAGATTATGGCACATCTGAATGAGAATAACAGCTAAAATGTATCAAGGGTAGAGAATCAATGTAGAAGGGGACATTCTATTCTCTTATGTTTGGTCCTGGGGACCTACAAATTAAACTAACAAAAGACATTAACAGGAGAAAAGGCATATGATTTTTATAAATATTTGCAAGTGCCACAGCTCACAAAAAAGAAGTAAAACTCAAATGATTTCTTTCTTTTCTTTCCTTCCTTCCTTCCTTCTTTCTTTCTTTCTTCTTTTCTTTCTTTTGTCAGAGTCTCACTCTGTTGCCCATGTTGGAGTGCAGTAGCATGCTCACAACCACTGCAGCCTTGATCTGCTGGGCTCAGGCGATCCTTCCACTTCAGCCTTCAAAGTAGCTGGAACCACAGGCATATGACACCAAACCTGGCTAATTTTTTGATTTATTGTAGAGTCGAGGTTTTGCCATGTTGCTCAGGCTGGTCTCGAACTCCCAAGCTAAGACAATCCTCTAGCCTCTGCCTCCCTAAGTGCTGGGAGGACAGGCATGAGCCACTGCGCCAGGCTTACTTTATTTATTTTGAGACAAGGTTTCACTCTGTTGCCCAGGCTGGACTGTTGTGGCACCATCTCAGCTCACTGCAGCCTCAAACTCCTGGGCCTAGGCAATCCTCCTGCCTCAGCCTCCCGAACAGCTGGGACTACAGGTGAGTACCATCATGCCCGGCTGTTTTTCTGTATTTGTAGAGACGGTGTCTTATTTTGTTGCCCAGACTGGTTTCAAACTCCTGGACTCAAGCAGTCCTCCCTCCCCAGCTTCCCAAAGTGCTGGAATTACAGGCATAAGCTACCGTGCCCAGCTTCAAATAAGTGTTTAGACATGGGGGCTTAGATAGCATTTTAACAAAGGAAATAGGGTTTGGGCTTCAGGCCACGACACACTCTGGGAAAGTGACCAGGAAATCTGTGGGGAAATGGATAGAGGATAAAGGCAGGTTTGGTAGGGTCTGCTTAGCAAACTCGTATCCCAACTTAAAACATATGTTGGAGGCTTTGGTTAATGTTGGGGGTCACATGGACAAATTATTATGATAGCATCATTATAACAACTTTGCTCAGGAACATTTACTTTGAGGCAGGCATTGCCTGGGCTTGGCAGAGAGGCCCTGTGGCGGGGAGTCTGCCCTCATGGTGCTTTCTTCCAGAAGTTTCTCTCTACTTTTCTAGCTGCCCAGGGTGCTCTTCTCACTGTGCTAGGCTCTGTCCCAAAGTGTCCTCCTCGTGGTCTCCCAGACAGCAGAGCTCAAGAGGTCCCTTCCCTGGTGTGTTTTCCCTTACAGCATTTGTCCCCTCCTGACGTGCTGTTGTACTTTTATTTTGAGTCAGAGTCTCACTCTGTCACCCTCAGCCTCAACCTCCTGGGCTCAGGTGATCTCCCCACCTCAGCAGCTGGGACTACAGGCACGTGCCACCATGCCCAGCTAATTTTTAATTTTTTGTAGAGGTGAGGTCTTGCTGTGTTGCCTAGGCTGGTCTCGAGTTCCTGGGCTCAAGTGATCCTTCTGCCTCGGCCTCCCAAAGTGCTGGAATTACAGGCGTGAGCCACCGCACCCAGTTGCTGTTGTACATTTATGTGTCTGTTGCCACCAACTATCTCCCCAGCTCTCTGACATCCTCCCAGAGGACAGCTTGCTGGATTCCATCACAGTTGTATTCCCAGTGCTGAGAGGGTGTTTGGTCCATGGGAGTCAGTTAATACTCAGGGAATGAATGGACGTCTGGCCAGGTAGGGGGATCGAGACCAGGCTGGGCAGGTGGGCGGGGGACCCAGTGCTGTGTTCACCATCCAAGTCACACAGTTTCTGTCCTCTTGCTATGATGTACTGATCTAAGACATTACACAAACTCTTACATCTTTCAAAGCATAATTTTTTGAAAGTTAAACATGACTTGCATACACATGTAAAACGAAAATATGTCAAAGATGTCTTTCATAGTCCAAGTGCTCACCATCACATGATGAGTCCTCACCAAAGGTTTCATTTGACTCATTACATAATGGGCGGGATCCGTTCAATGGTCAAGTTGATTCTGATGACATCGAAGGTGGCACGTGCCTGCAGTCCTAGCTACTCAAGAGGCTGAGGCTAGAGGATCGCTTGAGCCCAGGGGTTCGAGGCTTCAGTGAGCCATGACTGCACCACTGCTCTCTAGCCTGGGTGACAGAGCAAAACCCATCTCTAAAGCAAAAACAACACACTATTGGAGGAACAATTGGTTTCTATCTCGTCAGAAGAGGCCTTCTAAAAAATATTTCAAAACTGCCTTTCAGAAGTTAGAGGCTTTTGTTTTAAAGCAAAGAATGTTACAATTTACAATAAGATACAAGGTTAAAGTCCTTGGGATAATAAAATTGTAGCCTTTGACTCTGTCATTTCTACCAGACAGAAATCTACACATTAGCTGGTAACTTCACAGTGCCTGGACTGTAGACAATAAATAAAGAGCAAAGTCAATTACAGATATATTCTCTTTGCAATCTAAAGAATGTTTGGAGAGTCTCTTAAATAATGCCACAGTGTAACACTTAAAAAAACACATTATAAACCGGGCTCGGTGGCTCAGCCTGTAATCCCACGCCTTGGGAGGCTGAGGTGAGTGAATTGCATGAGCCCGTGGGTTCGAGACCCGCCTGGGCAACTCAGTGAGACCTCATCTCTACAATAAATAAAAAAATTAGTCGGGTGTGGTAGCGTGCACCTGTAGTACCAGCTACTTAGAAGGCTGAGGCGGAAGGATCGCTGGAGCCCAGCAGGTCAAGGCTGCAGTGGCCGGGAGCGGACACTGCACTCCAGTCTGGGCGACAGAGTGAGACTCCAACTCAAAAAAACCCAAAAAAAACAAAACAAATAAACAAACAAACACATTATAAGGCCAGGAACAGTGGCTCATGCCTATAATCTCAGCACTTTGGGAGATGGAAATGAGAGGACTGCCTGAGCCCAGGGATTCGAGACCAGCCCGGGCAACTTGGCGAGACATCCGTCTCTACAATAAATCAAAAAATTAGCCAGGCATGGTGGTATGTGCCTGTAGTTCCAGCTACTTGGAAGGCTGAGGTGGAAGGATCGCAGGTCGAGGCTGCGGTGGCCATGAGGGTGCCATTGCATTCCAGCCTGGGCAACAGAGTGAATCTCCAAATCAAAAAACAAAACAAACAAAAACATGTAATGTGTCAACACAAGCATAATTTTTTTTTTTTGAGTCGAGGTTTTTGAGTCAGTGGCACAATCACAGCTCACTGCAGTCTCAACCTCCTGGACTCAGGTGATCCTCTCTCTGCAGCCTCCCAAGCAGCTGGGACTACAGGTGTGCGCCACCACACCCGGCTAATTTTTGGATTCATTATAGAGACAAGAGACAAGGTCTTGCCATGTTGCCCAGGCTGGTTTTGAGTGCCTATATCTCACACAAGTATATCTGTTTTCTCCTTCTCTGCCACACTTTTTTTCCCATTATATATCTCAAAAATTGCCTCGTGTTAAAACACAAAGAACTCTTCATTTTCTTCTCCTTCTTTCTTTCTTTCTTTTTTTTGAGCCAGAGTCTCACTCTGTCATCCAGGCACGCTCATGGCCACTGCAGCCTTGACCTGTAGGGCTCAGGTGATCCTTCTGCCTCAGCTTTCCAAGTAGCTGGAACCACAGGAATGAAATACCATGTCCAGCTGGTTTTTAAATTTATTGTAGAGATGAGGTCTCGCCATGTTGCTCAGGCTGGTCTCAAACCCCTGAGTTCAGGCATTCCTCTGGTCCCTGCCTCCCAAAGTCCTGGGATGACAGGCGTGAGCCATCATGCCCGGCCTTGAATGCTTCATTTTCTTTTGTCTTTTTGACTTCTCCCTCTCTCCTCTCCTTCCTGGAGGACATATCCAGCTGTTCCCCTGCGGATGGACATGGTGGTTATTCCAGCTTCTGCCATTGCGGGCAACCCTGCCGTGAGCGACGGGGACTGCAGAGACATTACAGCCCTGGAAGTAGATGGAAATGACCTGAATGGATTCTGAAGGGGAAGGAAAGCCTAAGCAGACTAATGATCTGAAAACGAGGAGACAACTGCGGACAACAAGGCCCCCACCAGCGCCGGGTGGTTGGGTTGGGGGCGGTGCTGTCCTGTGGCCCTGAGCGAGGGGAGAGACTGAGAGATTCTGGATCCACACCACGGGGCCCCCAACCCTGGAGGCATCCGAACCCCAGTTCCTGTGTGAGACTTAAATGCTCACTGGATTTTCTGACACTTCCCGCCCAAAGCATCCCAGCGGGCACAGAGGTTGCCCTAATGCAAACATGGTGTCCATCGGGAGCAGACGGGCGTGGGCAGGACCGTCCTGAGGGGCAGCTCACACCCCAAGGCCTGAAGCACGAGTAAGAATTAACACAGCCAAGGGAGATGCGGGGGCCTTCTGCCTGGGAAAGGGGCTGTCACCTCCCCGCTTTCTCCTGCCTGAGGGAAGTCGCTGACATTCCACTTTTCTCCTGCCTGGGAGGGGTCACTGTCACCTCCCTCCTTCCTCCTGCCTGAGAGGGGGTTGCAGTTACCTTCCACCTTCTCCTGTCTAGGTTGTGGTTGCTGTCACCTCCCACCTTCCTCCTGCCTGAGAAGGGGTCACTGATACCTCCCACCTCTCTTCTGCCTGGGAGGGGCTTCCTGTTACCTACTGTCTTCCTCCAGCCTGGGAGGGGGCCGCTGTCACCTCTCTGCTTTCTTCTGCCTGGGAAGGGGCCGCTGTCACCTCCCTGCTTTCTCCTGCCTGGGAGAGGGTCACTGTCACCTCACTGCAACCTCCTGCCTGGGAGGGTATCACTGTCCCCTCCCACCTTCCTCCTGCCTGGAAGGGGGTCGCTGTCACCTCCCTCCTTCCTCCCTTGGCCTATACATTCTGCTAATTCGTTATTTTTCAGTGCATCAGTGGGGCACAAACTTTAAAAACTCTTATAATGACAGGCTTATTTTAATTTTAACATTAATTTCCATTGATTCTGAGTTTCTAAATGTGGCATTGAAGCAAATTTGCCTACTTTTTAAAAAGTGAGCTGATTCAAGGAAAACCGTTAGGTAAATAACTGCACAGGTGGGTCTCAGGAAAGCCCAGGTGCCCACTGGGACACTGGCCGAGGAGCAGCATCTGTGTGGACGGGATCCCTGCAGCCTGGGAGTAGCCACCGATGGTCCCTGGTCCCTCAAGGGCCATGTCAGGTGGGGATACTGGCAGAGTTCTAGGTCTGAGCTGGGTGATGTCAAGGTGGGTCTTGCTAAGGGTAGGTGCTGGTCGGGGGTGGGCAGTCGGGACCCAGAGGCTCCGGCAGGCCGAGTTCTGGAAAGTTCTGGAAGTGGCAAGTCTGGCTTGTCACCTCTTGCAGGGACTCAAGATTCCACCTTCCAGGAATGGATTCCCTGGGGCTCTCACCAGAGATAGCACAACTCAATCTTACATGGTCATGACCAAGAGCAGGTTTCAGATCTTCCCGCAGTGCCTCCTCTTCCAGAAAGCCTTCCGCAGTTTCCCTGACCAGGTCTGACCCCTGTCTTCCACTCTCACAGCCTCCATTCCTTTGGCTGCACCATCGATGGTTGTAACTGCACAATTCTTGGATCCCTGCCTCCCACCCTGGTCCCACTGGATGCATGTTCAGTGGGGACAAGCACCATGTGTGCTTTTACATTTATTTATCTATTTATTATTATTATTATCATTATTATTACTGAGTCTGAGTCTCTGTCACCCAGGCTGGAGGGCAGTGGCACGCTCACAGCCACCGCAGCCTCGATCTGCTGGGCTCAGGAGATCCTTCCGCCTCAGTCTTCCAAGCAGCTGGAACTATAGGCACATGCCACTATGCCTGGCTAATTTTATGATTTGTTGTAGAGACGGGGTCTCACCAAGTTTCCCAGGCTGGTCTTGAACCCCTGAGCTCAGGCAATCCTCTTGCTTCAGCCTCCCAAAGTGCTGGGATGACAGGCGTGAGCCACCACACCCCACTAGCTTTTTTTATGTTTTGAGACAGGGTCTCACCGTCATCCAGGCTGGAGGGCAGTGGCATGATCACAACTCACCACAGCCTCAACTTCCTGGGCTCAGGCAATCCTTCTGCCTCAGCCTCCTGAGTAGCTGGGACCACAGGCACATACCACCACACCCAGCTAATTTAAACATTTTTTTTTGTAGAGACAGGGTCTTACTTGGTTGCCAGGCTGGTCTTGAACTCCTGGCCTCAGGCAATCCTCCCACCTCAACCTCCCAAAGTGCTGAGATGACAGGCCTGAGCCCCTGGTCCTGCCTGCTTACTATTTCTTGAACAATGAACAGAGAAACACATGAATCCATGGGAGACAATGGAATAAGTCCGGTGGCTGCGACTGCAGTGTCCAGGGGAGAGGCCACAGTTCTAGAAGCATCTGCATATGCACACACCTGGGAAGGCACAGAGCAGCTGCAGCCTCCCCAAGGCCCAGGAATCCAGACTCCCTCCTAGGCAGAGCTGCTGGACTCACCTGCTCGCCTGACACAGGAAGGTGGTGCCCAGCACCAGGAACGAGCTTGGGGCTGGGACACCTGCTCACCAGGCCTCAGCCCCCCAGATGATAGGCAGAGGAAGGAGGGAGGGGGTGAAAGTGGAGTGGGGGGCTTCAGGGAGGGAAGGGCTTGGCTGGGGGTGGGGAGCTTGGTGTCAGGAGAACGCGTCTGGGGCAGCTGTCCTTGAGCCCTGCCGCTGCCGCTGTGCTGGGCACCATGAGGGCTTGGTGGCCAGCAGGGAGCTTAGAATTTTCTAGTGGGTCCAGTGCAGCTGCCTCCCACCTCTCTCTCCAGCTTGTCCCCTCCTCCCTCGTCACTACTCGAGGGCAGGTCACCCATGTTTTCCTGGTGGTTGTAGTGGCCTAGAGAATGCAGGGCCTGACTGGGCATGGTGGCTCATGCCTGTCATTCCAGCACTTTGGGAGGCAGAGGTGAGAGGACTGCCTGAGTCCAGGGGTTCGAAATCAGCTTGGGCAACTTGGTGAGATCTCGTCTCTATAATAAATCAAAAAAATTAGTTGGACATGCTAGCTCGTGCCTTTGGTTCCAGCTACTTGGAAGGCTGAGGTGGAAGGATCGCATGAGCCCAGCAGGTCGAGGCTGTGGTGGCTGTGAGCATACCACTGCACTTCAGTCTGGGTGACAGAGTGAGATGACAACTCAAAAAAATAAATAAATAAAAGGGAGAATGTAGGGGTGGAGAGCTGGGTGGTCCTTGCTTGCCCCAGCCATGCCCTTCCTCTTGCCAGGTTTCCTCTGTGGAACCTTCAGGATGGAAGTGGATCTGTTTCTTTCTCCCTCAGCAAAATGTGCTCAGTGTGTCTTGATTTCTACACTCATTACTCACCTGAGGAAAGCTCAAAGCACTGTTAGAGGGACATTTTCAAAAGACGACAGGCTGGGCCCTGTGGCTCATGCTTATAATCCCAGCACTTAGAGAGGCCCAGATGGGAGGACTGCTTGAACTCAAGAGTTCAAAACCAGCCTGGGTAACATAGCAAGACCTCGTCCCCCCCCGCCCCAAAAAAGCCAGGCATGGCAGTGGGTGCCTGTAGTCTCAGCTTCTCAAGAGAGGCTGAGGCAGGAGGATCACCTGAATCCAGGATTTGGAGGCTGTGGTGAGCCATGATTATGCCACTGCCCTCCAGCCTGGACAACAGAGTAAGACTTCCACTCAAAAAAAACCCCCCCAAAAACAAAAAACCCCAGCAGACTCCCACTCTCATCCAAAGACAAGATGCCTGTGTGCCATAGACTTTGCCTGACATTGTGTAAGGAGGGGCCCATCAGATGTTGCAACCTGTTCCAAGGAACTGTGCACACGGGCAGCCGAAGCAGGGGAGTTTACAGACCAATAAGGACCTGACGATGGCATCGCACTGACTGCAAGTTATTTGTTTCTCTCTCTTTCTCTCTCTCTCTTTCTTTCTTCCTTCCTTCCTTCCTTTCTCTTTCTTTTTCTTCCTCTCTCTCTCTCTCTTTTTTTGAGTCAGAGTCTCACTCTGTCACCCAGGCTGGAATGCAGTGGCGTACTCATGGCCACCGCAGCCTCGACCTGCTGGGCTCAGGCGATCCTTCTGCCTCAGTCTTCTGAGTAGCTGGAAAAACAGGTGCATGCCACCACACATAGCTACTTTTTGATTTATTGTAGAGACGAGGTCTCGCCATGTTGCCCAGGCTGGTCTCGAACCTACAGACACAGGCAATCCTCCCGCTTCCGCCTCCCAAAGTGCTGGGATGACAGGCGGGATCCATCACACCTGGCGTATCATCAGTTTTCTACAATTCCATAGAATTGTTAAGTGGCCTCAGACGAGGGAAGGCCAAGGCCCCACAGGGCGCCCTGCACAGCGTTTCTCACGGCTGCGCTCTGCAGCCCTACCAGCCCGTTTTCAAGCCCTCCTGGTGCTCCTGACAGCATTAGTGCTCCTCCCGGGAAGCCCTTGCCCACCTTCTCCCTGCCCCCAGGTGGTGAGAGCCCCTGGGCACAGAGACCATGTTCCTGTCATAGTTAGCCTCCCCGGGTCAGTCCCACCCCGGGTAGGCTGTCAGGGAATATCTGGTGAGTGAGTGAAGGTGTGTGGGGAGTGGGCCACAGGGGGCACTTCCTGGGCTGCTGAGGGATTTGACAAGCCTCCCATAGCTCTCAGCTCTCACAGAGGAAACACCCAGGGTCCTCTCCCAGCTCCCACGGCCTCCACAATCTGCAACCACTCTGGCTCAGATCTCACTTCTTCCCAGGCCATGGCTTTTCTGCCCTTCCAGGCTGCTCCTGCCACAGGGCCTTTGCATGTCCTGCTCCCCCTAGTCTGTCTCCGTGGCTTACTCTCTCCATCAGCTACTTCTCAATGAACCTTCTCCTCCTCACAATGTTGAAGGCTGTAAACTAACTATCGCACTCCCCAAGCACACACACACCCACTCCCCTTCCTCTCTCCATAACTGTATGCTAGCCGGCAGACAACGTATTTGACTTATGTATTTGTATCCCATGTCTCCCCCAGGAGAATGCAGGCTTCACCCGGGCGGGTGCTTTTCTTTTCTTTTCTTTTCTTTTTTTTTTTTTTGAGTTGGAGTCTCACTCTCTCACCCAGGCAGGAGGGCAGTGGCATGGCATGCTCACGGCCACCACAGCCTCGACCTGCGGCTCAGACGAACCTTCCGCCTCAGCCTTCACACCACCACGCCCGACTAGTTTATTGATTTATTGTAGAGAGGAGGTCTCGCCAAGTTGCCCGGGCTGGTTTCAAACCTGTGGGCTCAGGCAATTCTCTCAACTCAGTCTCCCAAAGTGCTGGGATTATAGGCATGAGCCACCGCACCCGGCCGTTAAAAAAAAAATCTCATTTCCAGTGCCTCAAACAGTACATAGAACAAATAAACAATGGCTGACTGAATGAATAATCAAATGACAAATGTCAGTTGTTAATTAAAATGATGTTACTATCACCACTAATGTTACATATGCTACCTTGCTATCTGTCTTGGAAAAACATTATGAGGGTTCCCCCAATCTACACAATGACTGTTAACATCTGGGAAACGTGTGTTGTTGTCCGCAATGGGCTTTGTCTGCCATCTAGTGGCCTCTCTGGCAGCTACAAGGCACCCCGAGACCGTACTGAAATTGAGGCTGCAGCGTGGGAGGCGCAGGCGACCCTCCAGCCGTCCAGCCACACATTTGTTCAAACACCTGTGCGTCCCTTGTGAGAACGCCACAGGGCAGACCCTTCTCAAGGGAGATCCGGCGGTGCCTAACGAGACCCCACAGGCAGCCACCTCTCCTGGGGAATCCCACCACTAGGAATCTGCCCTGAAGAGTCAGCGACAGCAAGGCAAAAGCGCACAGAGATCCACGCGGCGCTGTAGCCTGTGATTTCCACCAGTTGGACACTACCTGCGTGTCTCTACCTGACAGCGTGGTTGAACTCACTAGGGCACAGCTACAGCCACGGCCACACAATGCTGTACAGCAGGAAAAAAGATGAGGGAGATCTCAGGCGCCGATATGGAGTCATCGCCAGGACACGCTTTGTTTTGTTTTTCTGGGTTTCTTTTTTAGTTGGAGTCTCACTAAGTCACTGAGGCTGGAGTGCAGTGGCATGCTCATGGCCACCTCAGCCTGGAGCTGCTGGGTTTAGCGATTCTTCCGCCTCAGCCTTCCAAGTAGCTGGAACTACAGGCACGTGCTACCATGTCTGGCTAATTTTTTTATTTTGTAGAGACGAGGTGTCACCAAGTTGCCCAGGCTAGTCTCCAACCCCTGGGCTCAGGCAATCCTGTCACCTCAGCCTCCCAAAGTGCTGGATCACAAGCTTGAGTCATCACACCCAGCCGGGACACACTGTTAAGTGGAAAAAATCTAAAAGAACATCTGTGGCGTGCCATCCACTGTGTAAGAAAGGAGATGTAAGAAAATACTCATATATCTGTTTGTGCAAAACAACAAAACAAAAAACTGGAAGCACAACACAGAAACCAGAGAGACTGGACACCCACAGGGGCTGTGTGGCAACGAGGAGGGAGAGAGAAGGGACGGGGTTGGGACATGGATGAGGAAGGAGAGACACTTTTCCGGCATGTCTTTTGCTAAATCCTCGACTCCTGGACTCCTTGTGACATGTCACGTAACTTCACATACTCAGACAGTAAACAAACAATTAAAACCAACCTGGATGTGGGGAGTTGAAAATAAAATACAAACACCAACAAAAGGACCTAACACATAACAAATGAGTAACCCACCAGGCTCGGTCCAGCTACTTGGAAGGCTGAGAGGGAAGGATCACCAGAGCCCAGCAGGTCGAGGCTGTGGTGGCTGGGAGTGGTCACTGCACTCCAGTCTGGGTGACAGAGTGAGACTCCAACTCAAAACAAACAAACAAACAAACAAAAAAACAAATGAGTAACCCAACTCCATGGAGGGGGTGGGGCAGGACAGAACCCACCTGAGTAACTTTGGAAGACAACTTTGGAAATGTGTTTGTTTGTTTTTTGTAGAGATGGGGTCTTGCTTTGTTGCTCAGGCTGGTTTTGAACTCCTGGGTTCAAACACTCCACTCTCCTCGGCCTCCCAAGTGCTGGGATTGCAGGTGTGAGCCATTGCATCTGGCCAATGCACTTTTATGTTGGAGTCAAGGAGTGGATGTGCAGGTGAGTGCCTTGTGTGATGGTGAGTTTGGGGCGTCCACTGAGCCCATCAACCGGGGGGTAAGCATGGCACTTTAAGGACATTTTTCAAAGGTAGCATGACTGTGATGAGAGGTCTTCCTCCCCACGTGGCGACAGTCGCCTGTGTAGGACAGATCTGAGGCTTGCTCAAACAATGGGAATACACGTTTGTGGCTGGCAAAGAAGAGGGTGGAGATTGAGGATTCCCGTGTTAGGCTCCCAGAAGTCGGGATGTCTGTGGTTTCCCGCAGCTAACTTCTCCCTCTGGGCCTGTACAAGCATGTCTACAAAATGACCAGGTTGGCCTGATGAGGGAAGACTGGCCCAGGGTCAGTAACCAGCTTTACAGCCTTGAGTAGGTGTGGCATCCCAACAGCCATCCTAACATGCCAGAACATCCATATTTTCAATACGTATTGAAAAGAACATATCAGCTGGGCTCAGTGGCTCAGCCTGTAATCCCACGCCTTTGGGAGGCTGAGGTGAATGGATTGCCTGAGCCCGCGGGTTCGAGACCCACCTGGGCAACTTGGCGAGACCTCATCTCTACAATAAATCAAAAAAATTAGCCGGGTGTGGTAGCGCGCGCCTGTACTTCCAGCTACTTGGAAGGCTAAGGCGGAAGGATCACCAGAGCCCAGCAGGTCGAGGCTGTGGTGGCCGGGAGCGGCCACTGTACTCCAGTCTGGGCGACAGTGAGACTCCAACTCAAATAAATAAATAAATAAAGAAAGAAAGAAAAGAAAAGAACATATCGTCCAGGTGCAGTGGCTCATGCCTGTAATCCCAGCACTTTGGGAGACTGAGGTGGGAAGATCACTTGAGTCCAGGAATTTGAGATCAGCTGTGGCAACTTAGCAAAACCCCATTTCTACAAAAATAAGAAAATAAGCTGGGTGTGGTGGTGTGTGCATGTAGTTCCCCAGCTGCTCTGGAGGCTGAGGCAGAAGGATCACCTGAGCCCAGGAAGTTGAGGTTGTGGCGAGCCAGGACTGTGCCACCACACTCCAGCCTGGGCAACAGAATGAGATTCCAACTCTTAAAAAAAAAAAAAGAATACATCAACTGATTTGGGAGCCCCTGGTTAGCCTGTCTGTATCCAAAACTCCAATGACAT
>CAUYQG010224618.1:0-20388 GCA_963574415.1 Tarsius wallacei | reverse complement strand
TAATCAAGTACAACTTAAAAATTATTTCATGGATTATGCCTTTGGTTATATCTAAAGTGTTATTGCCAAATCCAAAGTCATTTAGATTTTTTTCCAGTGTTATCTAGTAGAAGTTTTATAGTTTCGATTTTTTTTTTTTTTTACTTGGAGTCTCACTCTGTCGCCCAGACTGGAGTGCAGTTGCCGCTCCAGGCCACCACAGCCTCGACCTGCTGGGCTCCGGCGATCCTTCCGCCTCAGCCTTCCAAGTAGCTGGAACTACAGGCGCGCACTACCACACCCGGCTAATTTTTTGATTTATTGTAGAGATGAGGTCTCACCAAGTTGCCCAGGCAGGTCTCGAACCCGCGGGCTCAGGCATTCCACTCACCTCAGCCTCCCAAGGCGCAAGATTACAGGCTGAGCCACCGAGCCCGGCTTACAATTTTGATTTTTTACCTTTAGATCTATTATTCATTTTGAGTAAATTTTTGTAAAGAATGTAAGGTCTGTGTCTACATGTCTTTGTGTGTGTGTGTGTGTGTGTGTGTGTGTGTGTGTGTCCAATTGTTCTAACATCATTTATTAAAAAGATTATTTTCTCCACTATATTGTATTTTCTTCTTTGTCAAAGATCAATTGAGTATTAGCATAAGTTTATTTTGGGCTCTCTATTCTGTCCCATTGACCTATTTGTCTATTGTTTCACTAATTTCACACTGCCTGTGTTACTATTAGTAAGTCTTAAGTCAAGTAATATTAGTATTCTGATTTTGTCCTTCTCCTTCAGTATTGTTTTGACTATTCTGGATTTATTTTCATAATTTAATTTTGTGATATTTATTTTACGGATAAAAAATGAATCTGAAACTCAGAGAAATTATCTAATTTTCTCATAGTCATCCATCTCATAAATGACAGACCTGCATTTTTTTTTCAAACTTAAGTCGGACTCATTTTGAATCAAAGTAAGTCCTGTAAAAAGAGAAGTATTAAACTTATCTAGCAAAAGTATATGTTTTCCTCCTTTCTCAAGTTATCATTTTACCTTCTCCATAATTACATGTTAGTAGAGAAAAATGCCTTCTAGACCTTAATTGTAGGAGTACAGAATGTTCTAAAACTTTAGCAAATTTCAAAATGTCTACATTTCATAACTCTCAACTAAAATGTGCTGTTATTTTTGCATATTTCTGCCCTGTATTGTCCCGGGGGAATGTCTAGAAACAAGAGTACAGACCACCCTAAATATAAAACTTCCACACACAAAAAAACCCTAAATCTAAGAAACAGCATGTACCAAAACTTAATCAAAATAAAGGAGACACAAATTAAGGAAATGAACAATGAATTTTATAGAGTTTGCAAGAAACTCGTAATTCTGCACACTTTTATCATAAAATCTTAGCCACTTCAGACAAACCAATAAGCCAGGGCCAAGTACATTTAAAGGCATAGAGAGAGAGACACACACAAACACATCCCAAATTTATGAATAGATAGAACATTCGATTAATGACAATGATCCATGTTTCTCTGTTGCCAACAAGAAACCAGTGCAATTTGTGAACTGAAAATTGTTCTCATTTTAATCACCAATGTGTATTGAGTTTATGTCATTTCTCCTTGCAGTTGACCTTGAGAAAACAAGATGGATTAAGCATGGTCGTTGCCATTAAGACATTCACCTCTAGGAGGACCTCAAGTCCATAAATAAATCACAGTAAATAGAATACAAGCCACCACAAAAGCATAATCTAAGTGCTGATGAAATTCAATGTGAGAATATGTGTCAGAAATGGCTTTGTTGAAAGGCTGATGCCACCAAGCCTTGCATTTTTCAACACTGCTCAGCTGCAAATTTAGAGGACATCAACCCACAGGCTTAGTTTGTGAGGCACTCTAGGTGAAAGAAGGGTATGTATTAAGAATCTAATTGCCACGAGACACTGGAATTTTCAACTAGTCTGTGGCCTTAATCCTGCAGGATACGGTACCTTAAAATATTCTGGCCATGGCCCTGAGATCAGCTCTAATTTTTTACAGAAGCCCTTTTGTTCTTAGCCTGGAACTTAAGACCCAAGCCTCATCCTAGTGGGCCAAGACAGGCCAATTAGCTTCTCCTTTTAAATAGTTCACCCCCCTGTAACCAAATCTCTCAGGTATTGGCTCTGATCTTACTCCAAACCATCACCTACAACATGGAGTCTGATTCTCTCCAAGTGCCTTCCCATGTGAGTCTTGGTGCTAAACATAAACCTTAATAAGCCATAGGTGATTCTCAGGCTGTCAGTGTATCTAGGCTGCTGCTTTGATCAAGGCTGCTATTTGGTTAAGCACTGCCGCCCAGGATTCCTCTATTAGTTTCAAACTGTCTCAGTTCTGTATGTTTCCACATCCCCATCTGAGCATTAGTTACTACTGGTCTCAACCTGGACTTCCAGACTGATTGACTGACTGTTAGATCACTGGCCTCAAGGTAAATGTCACAGGTTAGGGAGTATAACTCAGCTTTGCTAATTTGGTCCTTGGTGCAACTGAATGTAAGTTGTTTTCCTATCAGGAAGTTGATAGGAACAGAATTTTTTTTTCTTTTTTTAAATTTCATGTTAAAGATGTAGGATACAATTCAGGGTTAGGTATACAAATGTTCATTATGCAGGTACCCTTGTTGATGAGGTGTGGCCTTCCCTCCCCTGGCAGTTTCCCTCAACTGCTAATCCCACCCCTCTCTCCCCTGGAAGTTTCCTACTACTGCCAATCCCTTTTTTATAGTATTATGATAACTGTTCAAGGTCCACTTATGAGTGAGGACATGTGGTACTCTGTTCTTTGTTTCTGTGATAGATCACTGAGTATGATAGACTCTAAACATAGTTTCTACATTGCCTCTCACTCAGCCACTGGATTTACTCCTTTCATTCATTTACCAAGTAATTATGAAGGCAGCTTGCATGCCAGTATGGGCTGAGTAATGAGTACACAGTGGTAAATATCATGCATTCCTGTCCTCAGTGGAGTCCCCTCCAACCCTGCTCCACACATGGCTTACATTCATAGGCTTCTTCAGATGGTGACTGAAAGAGAAAGAGACTCTGTGGATTGGATCTGAGGATTGTATAATTGAGTGTTCAGCTTAACCATTAATTAGGTCTTTTTAGAACTCTCTCAGGAAACTTACAAGCCCAGTGACCATATCTATCTGTGTTGATTATGCCTGGCAGCATTTGCTTTGCACTTCAAAAAAATTAGTAGGTGATCCCAGAGATGAGGGGAAAACATTCCAGGCAGAGGAAACATCAAGGTCAAGAGTAAAATGATGCCTCATGAATCCAAATGGTGGACCCATGGCTTTTAATCCTATAGTTTTTTTTTTTTTGAGTTGGAGTCTCACTCTGTGGCCCAGACTGGAGTGCAGTGGCCGCTCCTGGCCACCGCAGCCACCTGCTGGGCTCCAGCGATCCTTCCGCCTTAGCCTTCCAAGTAGCTGGAACTACAGGCACGCGCTACCACGCCCGGCTAATTTTTTGATTTATTGTAGAGATGAGGTCTCGCTTGCCCAGGCGGGTCTCCAACCCACGGGCTCAGGCAATCCACTCACCTCAGCCTCCCAAGGCGCGGGATTACAGGCTGAGCCACCGAGCCCGGCAGAGACATATGTTTTGTATGAACTTTCTGTCTTTCACCTAGGGCAGAAAAGAACATCTCTATCTTTATCTATAGAGATAATTATCTGTATCTATATCTACATATATAGAGAAAGATACATCTTTCCCTTTCTCCCTCCATTCCTCCCTCTCTCCCTCCCTCCATATTTGGATTCCTTCCTTTCTTTCTTGGGCAGCACTCTCCTTTTGGAAGAGGGCACAATATCTTATCCTGACTTGGAGGAGATGAAATGTTGTATGCTGTATGGAGGAGATGATAACAGACACTGTTACCATTGTCCATGCTTGCCCTTGAAGCTTCTTTCTTTTTTTTAGATTGGAAAATATAGTTTATTTAGAAAGTAAATTAGAGAGAGAGAGAGAGAGAGAAGATTAGCCAACGCTAGGAAACATGGAAGCCATAGCTCAGAGAGCCATGTGGATACACCAGAGTTTAACAAAGCAATGGCTGCCCTTGAAGCTTCCTGGTTGCTGCTTTTCAGATTCAATTTGTCATCAAGTTTACTCCTGGTTGTAGATCTCTTTTGGTACTTTAATTGATCACATGGTTTTGGGGTCCTTGTCTTGGTTTTCACTTTGATACTTTGTTAGCATTTATTAAACACATATCTATTTAGCTCCTCTATGTGCCAGGCACTATAGGGTTCTTAGTATATTTTAGTGGATAAAACTGACATGATCTTTGACTTTATGAAGTTTATAGGAATTTGTGGCACCTCACCTTCATCTTCTAACTTTATGTGTAAGGAGGAGGAACCTTAATTCATGTCTTCTGCCCTTCCATCTTCAGTTAGACAACACTGTCCTCTGCCTGATGCTTCCCTTGAGAAAACTAGGCAGGCAAAGGCACCGGGGCCCGAGCTGGGATAAGATCTTCTATGGAAGCCCACTCCAAAAGTGTCTCAAAGTTTTAAGATAGTGTAGGAATTTTTATTTTATTTTTACAGTCATGGTATTTTACAATAGACTAACTTATGTAGGCCTGCAAGTTTTCTAATGTTGTGGTGGCTGTGAGAAGAAATTTCTAGAATCAATACAAATGTATGCATCCATATTATTTTACTTGTGTCACTCTTTCAACAAAGATGTAGGCGGGAAGGACAGGTAGAGTATATATTTACATATCATTGTATTCTCTTGGTATTGAGAAAACTGTCTTGTCTTCACAAGGAAACACATGAAGATACACTTCCTGTTCTTTTTCAGTGCTTTTCAAAATATTTAGTAGCTGATTCAGCCCTGAGCACCAACTAGTCCAAATGAATGCTGTTGTTTTTGTTTGTTTGTTTTTAAGTTATTTATGATTATTCTTGCATGCTGGTAGGATATTGGAGAGCTCTGGTGTCCATACTGTCCAGCTAAATTATTTGCTTCTGAAGAGATTTTTCTTTTTCTCTTTTGGAGCAAGAGAACTATACCAATGCAGGACTTCTGCTAAGACAATTGTCTCAGTTCAGGCTGTTATAACAGAATGTTACAGCCTGGATGGCTTAAGCACCAGAAATTTGTTTCTCATCATTCTGGAAGCTGGAAATCCAGGGTCAAGGAAGACACTGGCAGACTTGATGTCTGGTGAAGGCACTCTTCCTGGTTTGCAGATGGTGCTTTTCTCTTACTATTCTCACACGACCATGGTGTGGGTAAGGGAGGTAAGCACTTTCTTGCTCCTTGTTAGTAAGGCACTGATCCTATTCATAGGGGTCCACTCTCGTGACCTAATTACTTCCCAATGGCTTTACCTCCAAATATCATCACATTAGAGATTTAGGCTTAAACATATGAATTGGTGGTGAGGACGAAGCACACAGTCCATAGCATCTCTGCATAACTTGAAATTTTGAATTGATTCCTATTCTTTCTAGTGAATTTTTCTTAGATTAAAATGGTCTGGTCCATTTAAGAGCATCTTTGGATTCTGACATAAGATTTGAATCAAAGCTGCAGCCCTCACCAACTACACATTCTTGGGCAAATTATTTCAGCTGTGGAGGCTTAGTCTCTTAAACCACAAAATGGGGGCCATATCATTTATCTTACCCAATTGTAGTACAGTTGAGATAATATAAAGCAAGCAAGATGCCTGCATGGTCTAGCAAAAATAGATACTTTGTAGTAGTTCTACTTATAAATATTAATAAAACAGAGTTAAAGTTGGCTTTTTGATAAAAACCTGCTTCACTTGGAGGCAATCTTAGAATGTGAAATAGTCTAAAAAACAAGCTAATTCTGTAGCCAGTACAAATATTAATTAGCAGTCTAGCAAGAAGCAGGTCACAAAGCTGAATGTCAATGTGCTAAAATGTCTGCTAGCTTCAAGACAGTAGCACCTTGCTAATTTGTCATTAAGGGGCCCCTGGAGCTGAGAGAGATGACAAAAATCTGTGTGAAGAAGAAATTCTCACTGACTAAATCAGGCTTCTGCAATTTTGTAAAAATGTGCTACTTTTGTTAGTTTGCCTTGGAGTTTTTAATGATAGTCACATAACTGACAGTGTCTTTCTACAGGTGAACATTTAAAAATTGGCAATTTTTTCTTTTTAGAATAGTAAAACTCTGATCATCAGTGACTTGAGACTAGAGGACTGCCCAAACATAAGTTTCTGTCTAAATTTTAGTTTGACTTTCTAGATATTTTTTAACAGGCTCTGTCTTCAAAATAAACCCATTATATTGCATTATCAGAAGAATTGAAGATCTTTGGTATTGTCATATAAAAACAGGGAATTTTCATAGATTACAGCTAATCAAAAAGATCATACAATCCATTTCGGAAGCAAGTATTATGTGTTGAAAAGAGCCAGTGTTTTGAATTCAGCTAAGCCTGAATGTGATTTCTAATTTCAGGCAGAGTATGTGAACTTAAGCCAAATAGATAAACAATGGGGACAATTTTTCCTGCCTTATAAGGTTGATAAAGGTGAAAAATGTACTGCAATAGAACACAAAAGTCACAATTTTTCATCTATATAGTCTGTTACATAAATATTATTGGAAAGGGAAAATAAAATGCTCAGGTATCAATTTTCTTCTTGACTCTGACCTTTCACCCATAACAAATATTAAGAGAGACCTAGAGCTATCCAATGCAGAGAAGTACTAAGTAGTAGTACTACGACTACTAAAGACAGAGAAGTACTCACTTAAAAAAATAGCAGTTTGGTGAGAGTTCAATTCCTATACCAACATTCACCCTTCTGTGTGACCTGGTATGTGAGTCTTATGATAGTTATGTTTTTAACAACTGGAGTTTTGAATTGGAGTTTTACTCAGCGTGTTCAGCCACTCCATTTGCACATGCCAATTCAGAACTGAAATCCTGGAGGGCTGGGCAGGCTGTCACACCCTGTTGCTCCTGTTAACACAAAATCCAGTTCTTACAAACAGAATTCATATTTTAGGCAGGAGGCAGGCCTGGGCCTGGGCCATGGAGGCAGTGCCATGCTGTTTAAATCTGAGAAGCTGGGTGGGACCTCGGTTCTGTTGCAGTTCTGTCTGCAGCCTTGAACGAGGCATGCTTCCCTTCTGTGATGAATGTCCTGGTCTGCAAGTCCCTTCAGATGTTGTTACTCTGCTCCCTGGTCCTGCAATTTAGGAAGAGGCATCAACCCAAGTCTAGGTCTGCACTGGGAAATTGAATGTTCAACAAAGAAATAGCGAGGAAGTAACTAGCTTGTAGACACTTCTGTACAAAAGCTTTTAGTGGTTAGAAACAGTATATTCTAACTGGGCTCATTTATATGCTTATTGGAGTTTATACCAAAAGAAACTCAACTGCCAGTTTTGCCAGTGGGATAGTCTTGTGCTGCATACATTTACAAACAATTTACATTTTCCCCATTTTTAGAAAATAACAAAATTCTGCAATCAAAACAATTATGTTCCTTAATATTATTTTGAGGTTTTTGGTCATAATTAATATTAAGATTCTCTCTTTTTCCTCTAAATGCTAATGCATAATTATGTATACTTAATACTTTGTTTTTGCTTATAAACTGTGATAATAGAGGTCCACCAGTATTTTTCATGAACAAAATAGATAGTAACAGCCAACATTTTTATAGAGCACGTTTTTTTGCTTGGCCTTACACTAAATATTTAATCTTCATGACAAATTTACAAGCTTGGGAAGGTAAATATCATCAATTCATAGACGGAAAAACTGAGGTACTATGAGATCAAATATCTTGTCCACGGCCGTAAACTGGTTAGTAGTGGAAGGTGCAACTGAAACCAAGTAGACTGTGTCTGATGTGTGCAGAACCACTCTACCGCATGGCTTTCCACAAGTGGAGTTAGTTTGGTTGCAATAGGTTTGGGAGCCAAGAGCCAGATCTTCAATGTCCACCTCGGGGACAGCCCTCCTGGAAGCAGTTTTCAGCGTTGGAGTAGCCTGGGTCTCTCCTTCAGCTTCTGCTTTCCTCTGGAGACACTCCTTTGGCATTTGTCCCTAGATTTGTCGCTTTAAATAACATCTGTAGTCCCAAATGTATATCACAGTTCCTAAACTGAACCCCAGACTTCTCTATCTGTCTGATTGACAAGGTTTGTTGGATACTTAATAGGCATCACCACATAACATGTCCAAAACCGCCTCCCCTCCTCCAATCCTACAGAGAGTCACCGTCCTCATCACAAGGAATGACGATCCCTCCTTGTAGTTTCCCAGGCCAAATACCAGGAAGTGGATCATGTTGGATTTCTTTCTCTCACAGCTCATGAAGAGAATCTCACTAGAGCTGTCTTCAAAATGAGTCCAGATCTGAAACCCTCACCATTTCCACTGACATAATCAAACTACCTTCACCACTTGCTTCGATTGTTGCTTTCAAATTAGTCCAAGCTTCCTCTCCTGCCTATGCAATATGGTTCATTTTTGAACTAGAACCCAGAGTGACCCCTTCATGGTGAAATCTGATCATGTCACTCCTCTGCTCACAACCTTCTGAAGATTTTCACTGCACCCTACAAGTCCCTGACCTGATTCCCTGATGTTCTGCTGGCCTTGGTTATTGTCAGCTCCCCACATGTCTCTTTCCAGCATCCCTGGTGTCCTCACTCCTTGAACATGCTGAGCAGCATTGACTTCACTGCCTCTCCCTGTGGTTCCCCCTGTTGGAGCACTCTGCCTTTGGACATTCTCATTCCTCCCCCCTGGTCTCTACCTAAACACCACTGTGCTCCAGAAGCCCATCCTCAGACACTAAAAAGAGTTACACACACCCCCACACACTCCTAGAAGTTATTTTTCCCTTACCTTTCCTTACTGTTCTTCTTGACATTGAATACCATCTAGCTTACTCCATCATTTTGGTCGTTTACTGTTTATTCTCTCCAACTCCAACCTCTACTAGAATGTTGTCTCATGAGGACAGGACAGGGACTTCATTCATTTTTGCTATTTTACAGGTTATTGCAGAACCTGCAGCACTCATAGTATTCAGGCAATCAATGTCCGTTGACTAAAATAAGTGAATCTCCTAGAAACTTCCAGGTTTCATGGAACACGCTTCCATAAACAGGCGTAAGCCACCTGGGCTCACAGCAGGGACACAGGTATGACAGTGGTATGAGCTGAAGTATAAGGGAGGGAAGTTGGGACCAGAGCAAATCTGGCTACTGGGTTGATTCCAGATATGAACCAGGAGTCTATATAACATTTAATAACATTTAGACCGAAATGTAAATCAAAACCACATTGAGATACTACCTAACTCCAGTAAGAACGGCCATCATTAATTAAACAAAAAAACAACAGATGCTGGTGAGGATGTGAAGAAAAGGGAACACTTCTACAGTGTTGGTGGGAATGCAAACTAGCCCAACCTCTATGGAAAACGGTGTGATGATTCCTAAAAGAACTAAAAATTGACCTTCCATATGACCCAGCAATTCCTCTTCTGCCTCTATACCCAGAGGCACTTAAATCACTCTACAGAAAAGATACTTGCACATGCATGTTTATTGCAGTACTATCCACAATAACAAAAACATAGAACCAACTGTGCTGCCCATCGAAACTGGACTGGATAAAAAAAATGTGGTACATAGGCTGGGCTTGGTGGTTCAGCCTGTAATTCCAGCACATTGGGAGGCCGAGGCGAGTGGATTACCTGAGCCCGCGGGTTCGAGACCAACCTGGGCAACCTGGTGTGACCTCGTCTCTACAATAAAAAAAAAAAATAGCTGGGCATGTTAGCACGTGTATGTAGTTCCGGCCACTCAGAAGGCTGAGGCAGAAGGATCGCTAAAGCCCAGCAGGTCGATGCTGGGGTGGCCGTGAGCGTGCGTGCCACTGCACTCCAGCCTAGGTGAAGGAGTGAGATTCCAACTCAAAAAAAAAACAAACAAACAAAACATGATGGAATATTACACAGCTATAAAGAAAAACAAAGCTATGGACTTCACAGCAACTTGGATGGATTTAGAGTCCATAATACTCAGTGATCTATCGCAGAAACAAAAAACAGAGTACCACGTGTTCTCACTCATAAATGGACCCTGAACATGTACCATAATACAATAAGAAAGGGATTGGCAGTAGAGGGACACTGCCAGGGGAGGGAGGAGGGACATATAACATCAGTTAGGGCAACTGATCTCAAACCAGGCAAAGTGGGGAGCAAAGGGAGGCCCAAACTTTTCCTGTACGATGACCACTTGTATACCTAAATCTGAATTGTACCTCACATCTTTAAAATTAAAAAAAATTAACATTTAGAATCCCCCAAGGTAGTAGGGGCATTAGTGGTGATGACAAACTTTTGTTTGATTCATGCAGGGTAATTCAGTCGGAAAGGTGGGATGCAAGAGGAGAGATCTGCAATAAAGATATCAAATAAAATTTCCGGTCTTTTGGGACCAGACAGAAGTATGTGACTGGAGAATAGAAATTGAGAAGATTTGGGCAGGGTAAGGGCCCAGTGCTAGTCCCAGTAGGATCCCTGGGATAAAGAGGAAATCCCAGCACTGCCTGGGCCCTCATGGAGAAAACTTGGGGTCACTAGAACATGGCAAGCAGAAGGTGATCCGCACAGACTAGATTCTGGGTCTGGGAAAACACCTACTACGAAGTCCAGACTTCCCCAATCATAAGGTGGAATCTGCTCCTGTTAGTTCTTTCCCTTGGGGGTTGAAATTCTGCAGGTGCTGCGAGGCAGCACCTGTAGCCAAGTTAAGCTGGTGAAGGCAGGTCTGACACAGCCTAAGATTACCTTTCTGGAGGCTTCTCCATCTTATGTTTATGGTATTTACCTTCTGTTCCTTTTGGTTTGTTTACTTGTTTAAAGGAAGATTAAATAACCTCATACAACATCATACCACTTGAAAATGAAATGAATCTTGAGGTTTGTTTTTTTTGCAAAGAGATAATGAGGTAAACAAACACCTCTGTCTCCTGCCCACCTCTCTCAGGTGCACCTGCTGTCAGAATGCTCCTGTTATAACTACTGAATACATAGAAATTTTTCATATGCAAATGTTTTTCATAAATCTCAGTGGATTCTACAGCCCATCTCCTCCAAGAAGACTTCTTTGTGAATTTCAGCTCACATTCGTTCTCCCCTACCAACAGCCAACAACTCTATCTTGCTGACAATGTAAAATATTTGTTTTTCCCATTGTTGCCCCAAATTGTTGCACATTTATGTTTCTAGCCCAGATTTCTATTCTGGGCCCAGACCAACAACATAGTTTACATCTCCACTTGGATAGCTCAAAGGAAACCATCTCAAGCTTCAAAATTGAAGTCTTGTCTATCAAGCCTGGTTTACTTCAGTGAGTGACACCCACACGCATCCTGGAATAGCTCATTTGGGGTTAGTAACATTTTAATTTTGCAAATGACATCAGAACAGGGTACAGTTCAGTTGCCAAACAAAATATGCAAGCACAACAGACATAGACTTACCTGAACAAATTCAATAATAAGGCACACAGTCATATTAGCCTTGCATGTGGTTTAAGAGTGGAGAGGGATCCAAGGCTGTGCCCTTCCTGCCTTGTATTTGTCTGTCACTTGCTACTGGAGATCTGTTTCCAGCAGCACGTTGAGCCATGTTCCCTTATTAACCTCAGTGATGGAAGCAATTAAAATGCTATCACTTTCTAATTTTTAGAGATTTTTTTTCTAGAAATATACAGAGATCATCTTTCTAACCGTGTCAGTAATTCCTTAAGAAAATAAGGACCACTCGGAAGCCAAATACAATGTGTTGGATAAACTAAGAGAGGTAAAGAAAGCAATAAAATAAGGAGTCACCTGGAGGACACTTGCTAGAAGGGTAAACGTGAGATTGAATTTTCAAGGCCACACTGAGCATGGGAAAAGTTCAAAGTCGATGTCCTACCTGTGGTGAGACAGTCGATAGATTTGTCCACCTAATACTGTGATTCCAGCTACACCTTTAGCATAAGAGGAAACTAGAGTGCACTCACTTTCCAGTTAACTCCTGGAAAAATCATCTGTCTCAAACATTGATTCTAAGTTGAAGGCAAAAAGAAATCTTCCCTGAGAGTTCAAAACCACAAGTCGAACCTCACATAGGCTTGGGCATCAAAATCACATTCCTTGTGTAGTATGAAAAATGTCAAGCCAGGACTGAATGTCATCAGCATCCGGTAAAAGCAAACGCAATTTCTGTCCGAAGGAATTTACCTTATTAGAAATAGCCTCAGGACCCAACCCCAGACCTACTCAATTATGTTCTGTAAACACATGCACATACAGAAATTCTACAGATAACATTTCTCTTTTTTTTTGAGTTGGAGTCTCACTCTGTCGCCCAGGCTAGAGTACAGTAGTACGCTCACTGTCACTCCAGTGTCGACCTGTTGGACTCCGGAAATCCTGCCTTAGCCTTCCAAGCAGATAATATCTCGATCATTAGGAAGTCAATGTAAAAAAAAATCATATAATGCACAAAGAATCAAAGCACTATGAGGAAGAATGAGTAGAAACAAGAAACGATATAATCATACCACAAAGATGTCAAATCTTGACATAATCAGATACTTACTGTCTTACAGTATGGTTCTTGAAAATTTATAAATCACCTGGTAATATTTTGATTTTATTACAACGAAATTTTAGGTCTGAGAGTTGGGCCTAATATTATGCATGTCTAATCGACTCCAAGATGTTGTCATTGCTGCTGATCTGTGGACGTAGTAGTGTTTTGATATTATGTTTAATATGTTGAATTAGTTTTCTATTGTTGCTGTAAAAAATTGACAGCATTTTGGGTCTTGAAAAAGAAAAATTTATTGTCTCACACTCTGTAGGTTAGAAATCTGAGTTTGCATAGTTGAGTTTTCTGAGTTCTCTGTTCCAGGTTTTACAAATACAAAGCACGAAGTTAGGTGGTAGAAATAAGTACACACATATATTTGCATGTATATATCTGTGTGCATATAATAATAAAACAATTGTAGGTGAACTAAAATGTTAAAATGCAAAGATTATCAGACTTGGTTACAAGTGTTTTTACATAGGGAGATACACGCTGTTTATAAAAAACACATCTGAAGTAAAGCAACACAGAATGGTTTAAAGTAAAGGCAATACTAACCCCCAAAAAGCATTGGTAGACATTTTAATGCCAGACATGTTAGACTTGAAGGCAGAAAGCAGTATATGAGAAAGAGATGCAATCCACTCAAAATTATCATGTAGTTATAAAATATATAAAAACTAAAAAACATAAAATATTCTGCAATTTATATGAACTTATATATGGCAAAAGGATAAACTTAAGGCATTGAGGAAACAATGTGGCAATGCCTGGGATGGTGGGATGAGGGTGGCTTCCCTATGTGGCCTTGAGACTTAGACAGTAATTAAGAGGTTGGGCACAGGGCATTGCTTCAGTGATAGATCAATTGACCGATGAGCCACAGCAGAACCCACCACCAGCACTTGATGATAGAAACCTGACATATGGCAGCAGTGCCCTTGCAGATGCATATGGGGAAAAGGGCATAATGCTGAAAATTTAAAGAGAAATATAGCATAGTGTCTTCATCATATTAAGGTATAATTTTTTAACAAGACATAAAAAGTGTCAAATAAAAAAAGTAAAAATTTTTTAAAAATTAAGAATCTCTCTTTACTCAAATATATCTCAAAGAAAGACAATGAATGCAATAAATTGGAAGAAAATATTGTCTAGCCATATAATTGACAGTGGATTCTAGGAAAACTATATAAAAATGCTAAATGCTCATATAAAAATTTTAAAAAATAATTAAAAAGACAAAATTTGAATAGGCACTTCACAGAAAAATGTTTTTAAATGGCCAATAAATATATTTTAAAAGTGCTCAGTTTTATTAGTAATCAGGGTAATAAAAATAAACATGCAATGATATTGGGCTCACAAGATTGGCAACAACTTTAGAGACTGACGATATTGAGTGTTGGCTAGAATGCAGAACAACTGGGTCACTTGTATACTGCTCATGATAGTCTAAATTGGTAGAACAATTTTAGGAAATAAACAACATTATCTAGCATAGTCAAAGATAAGACCAACCAGTGATGCAGCAATTGTACACCTAGAAGTACACCTCAACAAGAGATACACTGACACCTCTTGCAAAATGAACAAGAACATGGCAGCACACCGACAACAACCCAAATGTCCTACAGAAAAACAGATAAATACAGTTTGGCATATTTGCGAAACTGCACACTGGGAACAATGAAAATGAACTGCAGCTTCATTTAAACAATTAATGAATCTTAAGATCAAAATTTTAAGTAAAAAAGAAAGCAGCTGAGGAATACATGCAGTGTAACTTTACTTATATAAAGTCCAAAATTTTGAATAAGTTCGCATTATTTGTAAGGAAAAATGGATGTGGAAAACTAAAGTTTATATTTTTCAACATGTTTGGAAAACAAGTCATTATTCCTTCAAATATTTTTCTGTTCCATTATTTTTCTCTTTTTCATCCACTCCAATTACAAATATATTAGATTGTTTAACTCTGTTTTACACCTCCCATGCTCCTCTCTCTTATTTTCATTATTTTTATTTTTTGCTTTTTCTGTGCTCAATTGAGGTTGTGCTTCTCTACAATGTGGAGTAAAATTTGGACTATTGACACCAAAATTCTGCTTTTCTAACATGAATGCTACACAGATATACATGTAATTGCATTTTATTTTATACTGATGTAAAAAGTCAAATTTGTCAGCTGTCTTGCAGAGAAAAATATTGTCATATCTTTGAAATTACCTTTACACAGGCAGACTTGACCCTTTGTAAACAGTATCTGGACAGTGGGTTGTAATCTTGAGTAAACCACATGCTGTGGTAGCACAACATGCAATTGAATTTTAATTTAAACTTGAATCCCTACTTGTCTCATAAAGTGTTGTTTGAAAAAAATGACATGATGATGAATCATTGAAAATAAAGAAGGCTATTTGCATACAAAAGTTTACAAGATATATGGCAATAATAGACAATCCAGTAAAAAATTTATTGAAAAAAAACACACATAAATGTTGAAGCTAAAAGTGATCAATATGCTTTACATGGGAATATCACACAGGTAGGTAATTTCTGACCTTCAAAACCTTCCAGTTGAACTTGAACAGAAATTGCTTGACTTTAAAAAATAAGATTATTATTTTAACTACATACTAAATTCAAACAAGACCCGGCTATTTTTCTAAATACTCAAATTATATTATAGATGTTGAAAAGGTTAAAATATTAGTGTCAGTCACAATGTTAATAAAAATGCACACTGTCATTTCAATAGTCTATGAAACAACCTAGAAACCACTAAGTTCTGACTCTTTAGACAGAACTTTTCTAAAACTTAAACCTCCATTTTAAATGCTATTCTGAAGAAGACATTAGCAAGTAAATGGAATTCCTTGGTTTTTTTTAACACAATCTAACTGACTCTCCTTCAACCACCCTGCTCATACGCTCAGTTTCTGTCACAGGCAAATCATCTTTACTCCATACACTAAGTTATGCAGTTTTTAAAGACTCAGTCCCAACCCCTCTCTTTTTCTTAGTCTTGAACTTTTCAGCACACTCATCTATGTCTCTAGTTTATTACCTCCAGTCACAGACGGTGTCGAATTATGTATTATGCTTACATTTCTCCTCTGAACATCAATTCAATATATCCAAATGACAACTTGATACCTCCATCTGGTATTTCAAGGCAGTTCAAGTTCAACATTTTCAGATTTGATCTCATGGTGTGTTTACTTCAAACTGTGTCAACTGTTCTATGGAAGGACACTGGTATCTATGGAAAGCCAGACTCTCCGTTAGCAAACAAATCCAGCCTGTGGCTGGTTTTCATATGACCCATGAGCTAAGAATGGTCTCAGTCTTTATAAATGGTTGTTATAACAGACAAAAAAAGTGTAATAAAAAATTTTTAAAAGAATACACAAAAAAGTCCATGATTAGCCTGCAAAGACTATAATATTTACTATCTGGACATTTATAGAAAATGTTGACCAACTTCTGACTTAGACTGATCTTTGACACTTCCTGTTTGTTCATGTGCTGTGTCCAATCCATCCCCAAATTTTATCAGTTTGTCTTGTTAATATTCCAGAACTGTTTTCAGTTGTGTCTATCACCACAGTAACCACTACAGGTGAAGATCTAATCACTCTTGCTTAAATTGCTGTGCTAGCCTCCTAATTATGGTGTGTTTCTTTGAGTCCACTCTGAGAGAAGGTAACTTTTGTCCTTGTCTTATGCTTCATCTCTCATCCCACTCTTCAACTCTGAAAGTCACTGATCTGTTCTCCAACTCTATAGTTTTGCCTTTGCAAGAAGCAAAATGGAAAAAAAAAAAGCACATAGTACATAGAACTAAAATATTTTGATTTCTTTCGCTTAACGCATTTTGAAATTTATTCTTAGTATCGCATGTATCAATAGTTTGCTAATTTTTATTGCTGGGTAGTATTGATGTATAATGTTTTATTAATCCATTCACCATTAAGGTCATTTGGATTATTTCCATTTTGGGTGCTTATTAATAAAATATCTACAAACTTTTACATATAAATTTTATGTGCATTCAATTTTTTAAAAGTAAATATCTATGAGTAGGATTGCCTGGCCATAGAATAAGTATGTGTTTAAATTTATAAGAAACTGACAAGCTGTTTTTCAAGTGGTTTACCATTTTTCCTCCCCCCAAGAATGCATGAAAGTCCCTGTTGCAGCACATCCTGACCAGGACTTAATAACTAGTCAATATTAATTTTTCAGCTATCCTAATAAGTGTACAGTGGCATCACCTTATGGTTTTAATATGCATTTTTTAGTGACTAACGACAATGAGCATCTTTTCATGTGCTTATTTACCTTCCAACTATTTTTTTTCGTAAGAAGTCTGTTAAAACTTTTCACTCATTTTTAAAATTATTGAATATTATAAGTTACTTATATATTGTGAAAAAAAATCTTTTCCAGATATTTTACATGTAAATGTTTTATTTAAAAAACTATGGCTTGTCTTTATCCTAAAACAAGTAATAATCTGAACAAACTGAAAAGTCAACAACTGTTTTTACACCTGTAAGAGAATTGAGGTTACAGAGCAAACTACTTTCCCCCTAAATTGGAGACCAGTGGGTAGATACAGAGAATTGCAACTTACCAGAGCAGAACCTCTGTGGGAAGTGTTGCTGAGATAGGAAAATCTGAATTTTAGTGACTGAACTTTTGGAGGTTCAGTGTGGACAAGTCTGAGAGTTAAAAACTCCAGGGGACTCAGTCGTAGGGAGGCCTCATACTTTTGTGAGTTTTGACACCAAAACCTCTACCAGGTTCCCATAGCGCATATCAGAGAAAAATCCCTTCATGCTTCTGGCAGGGGTAGGGAAAATGCTTCTAGCAAAGGTAGGGAAAAAGATATTTTGGAATACACCAGAGCATTCTGTTCTTCTCTCAGGAACAATGAGCTAACCTGGAGCCCAACTCGCTGGAGTTTTTTTCAGAGTCTAAGTGATATAGGTGAAGGGAAATACCCAACTCCAACCTGCTTTAGCTTTTCATGTATCAGAAAGAAAACAACCAACAGTTCTCTCTAGTCATCCTACCATTCTATCTCATCCAAGGAAAGATGGCGGGGAGTGATGAAAAGCATTTGTGAAGTTCAAAAAGATTGAAACCTAAATAGGACCATAGAATTCTTCTTTTTCCTCCAAACATTGCTAAAGACATTAATAGCAGTTTCTTTTACCCAGTGCATTACATCTGGCTATCAAGAAAAAAAATTACAAGGCATAGTAAAAGACAAAATACAGTTTGAAGGGGTAGAGCAAGCATCAAAACTGGATTCATATATGACAGGAATGCTGGAATTATCAGACCAGGGAATTAAAACAACTGTGATCAATATGCTAAGGTAGCTAATGAATAAAGTAGACAGCGTACAAGAACAGATATGTAATATAGGCAGAGACATAGAACTTCAAAAATGAACCATAAAGAAATACTGTAGCATAAAAAAATACTGTAGCAGAAATGCAGACTGCCTTTGATGGACTAAGTAGTAGATGGGACATGGCTGAGAAAGGAATCTGAGCTTGAGGACATCTCAGTAGAAACCTACAAAATTAAAAAACGAAGAAAAAAGACTGAAAAAAATTATACCAGAATATCCAAAAGTGTGCAACAACTGCAAAAGGTGTAACCTAAGCATCATTGAAAGACCAAAAAAGAGAAGAGAGAAATGAAAAAAAGTATTTAAAGTAATGTCTGAGAAATTTTTCAGATTAATTCCATACACCGAACACAAATTTCTGAAAGCTCAGAGAAAATCAGGAAAGATAAATGCCAGAAACACTACAGATAGGCATGTTATTTTCAAACTACAGAAAATCAAAGGTAAAGAAAAATTCTGAAAGAAGCTGGATGGGACCAAGGGGTAGGAGGCAGAGGCACTGCCGATAGAAGAGCAAAGGTAAGCAAAGTAAGAGTTAAATAAAATATTTAAAGTGTTGGTAGAGAAAAACCACCATCCTGAAATTTTATGCCCTAAGAAATTATATTACATATCATTTTAATATGTTGCTAACTTTAATATGCTGATATTTAGCTAAAGACTTTTATATTCGTGCTCATAACAGATTTTGGTTAGTCATTTTCTTGTAATTTCTTTGTCTGGAAATTTGTCTGGTTGCTAAGGTACTGTTGGCCTCATAAAATAAGTTGAGAAGTAGTTTCTAATCTATTTTTTGGAAGAGACTATATAGAATTGGTAATTTTTTTTAATGTTTGGTAAAATTTACTAGTGAAACTATCTGGGCCTAGATTTTTCTTTGTTGAAAAGTTTTTAAAATACAGATTCAATGTATCATTTGATAAGAGAAGCATCGTATTACCTATTTCTTCAGTAGGTTTGCTAATTTTTGATTCTGAAGGAATTGTTCCATTTCATCTAAGTTGTTGAATTCATAGATGTCGAGCTGCTTATAGAATTTCCTTATTATACTTTTAAAATCTTAAGTGTCTCTAATCATATTCTCCCTTTCATTCTTAAATTAGGTAGTTTGTGTCTTCTCTTTTTTCATGAACAGTCTGAGTAGTGCTTTACCAATTTTGCTGAAATTTGAAAGTATGAGTTTTTGATTTTATTGACTTTTTTCTATTGTTTATTCAGTCAATGACTGTAACATAGTTCTGTACTGTGGTTCACCCTTGGTAAAAGAAAGAAAAAAAAACCTATGAAACTCACTCTGGCTATGCGTTGTTACTCAAGTTTTGACTTCAGTTCCCAATCCACCTAATGTTGTTTACTTTTCAGAGTCCTCAAATAGTTATTTGTTGTATTTCATATTCTGTCTGGAGTTTTCAATTGTAATCAGTGGGAGAGATAGCTTACTTTGTGTTGGCTGACAATGGAAGTCTGTGAATTACATTGTTGGTGTTAAATGTCACTCTCCTTTATACTGTAAGTTCATTGAGGTCAGAAAGTTGCATTTTTTTCCCTTATCAGTCCATCACCCATGCTTAGCAAAGCACCTGGTACGTTAGTACTGTATATGGTTTTGTTATTTATTAAATTCTCTTTTTTAGTATGCCTTCAATGTGATAACCACAGTTTTCCATTAGGGTTATTACTACATTGATTTTACGTCTTAGGAAGTAAAATCTTAGGATTCAGGTTGCATTACTTTTCTATTGCTGCATAACAAATTATTACCATTGTTAAGTCTTAGAATTAACACATGCATTATCTTGGTTTCTTTGTGTCTACTGTTCAGGTATGGCTTAGCTTAGGTTTCTGCTCATGATCTCACTAAGCTATAATCAAGGTGTCATCTGGATTGTATGCTTCTCCGGAGGTTCATAAAAGAAGAATCCATTTCCACATTAATTCAGCTTGTCAACAGAATTTGTTTCCTTGTGGCTGTACGACTGAGGCCCTCAGCTTCTTACTGGCAGCCCTTTGACCTTAGAGGTCACTGCAGTTCCCTGCCACTTGACCTTCTTCCTAGGCACTTCACCCCATGGCTGTTTGCTTTTTCAGGTCTACAGAAAAATTATCTCTCTCTTGTCTCTTGAACCATAGTCTCTCTTTTTTTTTTTTTTTTTTTGAGTTGGAGTCTCACTCTGTCACCCAGACTGGAGTGCAGTGGCCGCTCCCAGCCACCACAGCCTCGACCTGCTGGGCTCCGGCGATCCTTCCGCCTCAGCCTTCCCAGTAGCCAGAACTACAGGTGCACGCTACCACGCCCGGCTAG